>RJWK010038596.1:0-20717 GCA_004363435.1 Platanista minor | reverse complement strand
AATTATACTCCAATAAAGATGTAAAAAAAAAAAAAAAGAAGTTTAATATATAACCTAAGAACAGTGATATACAAGTGATTCATTCTTCATTTATTATTTTTATGTTCTTGCTCTAGCTTCCTAACTGTAAATATTTTAGAGTGCATATTTTAGATCTTGCTTTTTTATGCATGCTCTTGTATTCAATATAATAGATTAGAAAGAGATCTAGATTCATAATATCTGTATTTGTGCTCTTCTGCTCCCACTTTTAGTTGTGTGAACTTTGGCTAGTCACACTAAACCACAGTTTATTCAAGTGTAGATGGGCATGACATTTTTTGATTCACTACATTAATGTGAAAATTTATTAATTAATTCAAAAATAAATATTCAGTTAATGATTTTTGCCAGCTATATTTATATGAAGTTGAATTTTAAAAGTGTCTTTATTAGTGATGTGATCACAGTTATGGGAGAGACTATCTCCTACATTATCATTGTCATCATTATTGTAAAGTAATACTTTCAAATCCTGAAGCCTGAAGTCCAGTTTAATCATGCCTCTGAGGTAGTTTTTACTATTTAAAATATCATTATGGGTTGAGGTTAATAATAACATATGAAACTAAATGTAAGATCTATGTAAGGAAATGATCAGAGTTTTGGTTTTTTGTAGAGGTCATTGTGATTTTCTCCCCAACATTTGCTCTTATGAGTGAACTGAGCCCCAGTTTAGGGTTGGTTTTTCATTTGTACAGATTAACCGTCAAGAATTCCATTCCCAGTGAAGCACTCCTATGGTGTACCCTCATGCACAGGTATCAGTTAAAGGTTAGTATAATCATTTTAACTTCATTAGATGTGATGAGGAGAGCACTGTGGTGGTACATATATCATGCCTGAAAATACACAGTAATTTTGGTGTAATGACAGAAGTCCGCTTGAGAATGAGTCCTACATTTAGAATAGGGCAGAGAAAAGAAAATCACAGGAGAAAGGAGCAGGAGACTGAAACAAACCATACTTGGAACTAACTCTGCTTCTGGATTTTTCAGCAATATAGAAAAACTTGTGTATTTCTTATAGCAGTTTGAGTTGTGTGTTCCATAACTTGCAACAAGCATCCTAATTGATTCAGTTTAGCAATCAGCAATGAAGTAAAAAAAGCAGACTCATTTTCCCTGGCATCATTCTTTTTGAACACAGCCACTTTCAAACTTCCATATGAAATTATAATCCCTAAGTGTTCCACAACAGATTTGTTGCAGAATTTTCTCTACAAGTGTACCAGATATGCATTTTCATTATGAGACTGATTTCTCATGCAATAGAGAAAACAAGTTTATATCGTTATAATTCCACGTTAATAGGACTTTATAAAATATTTTATTGTAGGATGGACCATGTACATTTGCAGAATATAGTCAGCTATGAATTGAATGACAGAAAATTAGAAATCAAGGAAAGGAGTCTGACATTAACAGCTCGTACTTTATCATATGTTTATGATAATTTACAAAAAAACGTTAAAGAAAATTTTTCTATTGTAATCTGATAAAGTATAAATATTTACGCAGCCCCTAATATGTACAAGGACCTATGCTAAATATCTCCAGAATTCAAAGGAAGAGTTTGTGGAGATGTCTTCTCCCAAGATACCTAAAATCTACTTAGAGAGATGAGGTGCTCATGAATTATAAGTGAGAAATCAGACCACATCTAATTGGCAGTTAAATTAGGACTTAACCTCTAATTCAGAGCAGAAAAATATCAGTAAAGACTGAAGAAATCAGTGAAAGCCTTCCTGATTTTCATTGGGTTATGGCCAAGGATTTTTTTTTTGAAGTATAGTTGATTTATAATGTTTCAGGTGTACAGCAAAGTGATTCTGCTATACATATATATATATATATATGTATTCTTTTTCAGATTATTTTCCATTATAGGTTATTACAAGATATTGAATATATTTCCCTGTGCTATACAGTAAATCCTTGTTGTTTACCTATTTTATATATGGTAGTATGTATCTGTTAATCATAGTCCTAATTTATCCGTTTCCCCCTTCCCCTTTGGTAACCATAAGTTTGTTTTCTATCTGTGAGTCTATTTCTGTTTTGTAACTGAGTTCATTTGTATAATTTTTTTAGATTCCACATATAAGTATGATATTTGTCTTTCTCTGTCTGACTTACTTCACTTAGTATGATAATCTCCAAGAATGTTTTTATATGAAAGTATTAAATAGAACAGTATGCAATATCTTCATGAATGAGGACCCTCATGGTCTGTAACCAAGACTCCCACTCTTAAGTGTTTTTGTAGTTGTACTTATGATTGAATTTAGAAGTTTCCTTCATTAACTGACTATTCTCTGTACATTTTATAGATTGTGGATATAAATCTAGCACACATTCATAGACACTAACAGTGTTTAAATAATGAACCACCAATTGGAATTTAATATGTTGTAAGAAAGGCGTTTTGTATAGGTAAATTAAGTTCTAGAAAGGCTTATTGGTGGATTGAAAAGAGTTAAAAACTTGGGATCAAAAAACTTTGGACTGGGCTTCCCTGGTGGCGCAGTGGTTGATAGTGCACCTGCCGATGCAGGAGACACGGGTTCGTGCCCTGGTCCGCGAAGATCCCACATGCCACTGAGCCTGCGCGTCCGGAGCCTGTGCTCCGCAACGGGAGAGACCACAACAGTGAGAGGCCCGTGTACCACAAAAAAAAAAAAAGCAAAAAAAAACAACTTTGGACTGTTTCCCAGCTTTCCAATTTAGTGGTTTTGTGGACTTGACTGGTTTTGTTCTGAGTTTTAGCTTTCTTGTACGTAAAATGGGAATAGTAATAACATATATAGCCCTGAAATACTGGTGATAATTGTGTTTCCATACAAAATACAAAATATGGAATATCAAAGTACTTGTATGTTGCATGTATTTATATGGATTTTAGTTATTATTGCTGTCTGTCCTAGGAAATTTCTAGATTTCTATTTTAATAGCTGGTGTGAAAACTTATAAAACTACTTTCTGGTGAAAGATAGATATAACAGAATCAAAAAGTATAAGAAACTTGGTCACTGATGACTAACTTTTGTCCAAATTTGCCAAATTTGTAACAAATTTTTTTTTAATACTATAAAGAAAATAAATTCCTTGGTCATCTAGTATAAAGGAAAAAGTCCCACACAAAGCTGCTTCTAAAATATCAGCGAATCTTAAAGTTCACTGTTTGGATCTCTGAAGATTATATGCAGGAAAAACTTCACAAATAACCAAAGGAACCAAGTCTAACTGTATGGAAGGGTACAGTACAAGCTGTACTCTTCTCGTTTCTGATTTTTATAGTCAGTTTTGTTTAGTACTAATGTCAGGCAATGTAACCCAATACTTAGATCTATCAGAAAAGGTGTTGTAAGAACAAAATGAGAATAGAGCCTCTGATCAGATATCTCCTCAAGCGGAATAATTTTGATATATGTGCAATTTTGAAACCTGGGTTTAGAAGGATGAATCAAAAACCATATTCTGTCTATTATGCACATTTTGTAAATGGAGATTTCGAAGCATGAATTAAACAACTAAACAAAAATTTGAAATCCTGATAATATGAGCAATCAAGTTCAAGAACAGTATAACTCTGCTAAAGAGGTGTAGAAAATTACATGTGTGTCTTTCTGCTTATGGTTGTTAAATCTAAATCTAAGAACCAAGTAGTGCTCTTATAAAATTATGATGCACAATAACTTTAGTCTCCTCTTATTTTCATGCAAGCTATTTTCACACGTAGAAGAAAGAAGGAAGAGTGGAGATGAGAGCAGATTTTCTTTTATTCACACATCATGAACTATTGCTCTTTTTATAATAAAACATGTTAGTAAAGGAAAATTGATTTCCTTCAGAAAGAAGATACTTACTGTAATATTTCACTTAAACTGCAAAGAACAGTGAATGATGAATAATTCACTGAGAACTATTTTAAGGAATTTAAATGACTAGTTTACCTGTTGTGTTATTATCTAATTCATTCTCCATTGATTTATATTAGTCATTTTTTAAAACATTGCTCATATGGCAAACGGGAAGGGCTTATCACAGTGCTGATGGAACATGCGATTCTGGATAACATTGAAATATGTTAAAATAAGTACAAAAAGAAGGATTCCAGACACATTTCCATCACAGTAGCAGCAAGGAAAGCATGCATATCATTTTTTTCTGCTGAAGAAAATATCTTTGTCCTATTTTCATTCTGCTAAAGTGGCACAGGGTCCACATTTTAATGATGACCAGAATCTTCCATGTAGAGAAATATTTCCCTGAAGAAAGGTAGTATTATTAAGATAGAATTTCTAACTGAAGTTAAACTGAATTTTTTCTAAATATGTAATGTTTCTTCAAACTTCCTAATTAATTATTGGTGCTTATGAAGTTTATTATTGAAGTTGGGTTTGAATTTGGAGGAAGATTGGTGGAATATTTCACAAACGAGAGAACAGAATGAGAAGAATGTCATAGACACCACTCCATTTCATTGACTACTGGAGAGACGGGGAAATGTGCAATCGTTTTGCTGGCAAGGAAATTTCTAACCCTCTAACAGACACATACAATTGATGCTCATATTTCAATATCCATGCCTTAATCATTAATTGAGGATCTTCTACGTGTCTATCACTTTGCTAAAAGTTATGCAGACAATGCAAAATTAGAATAAGAGGTGGAAGGGGCAAGGAAAGACAAGAGCAAGGAAATCATCATGCTACAATTGTGCATAATGAGATAAAGTCAATGTTTTTCTTCTTCTGAAGCTTTTCATGAGTGTTATAACTGAGCATGCCTATAGTTCTCCCAAATGGCAAAATTTAGTATTTGTACCGTTTATATTGTTTACCATATTTTCACTTTGTAGCATTTTTACCCCATGATGCAGACTCCCTGAAAATCCCATTTTCACTCCTTTGCAAACCCCATTACACTTAGCACAGTGCTGAGTGTGTTCAGCAAATTGTTGTTTGTTAGGTTAAATGTGACATGTGTCACCCCAACCCCAAGTTTACAGAATATAGAGGTCTTCTAACATGCTCTTTTTGACAGATGTCATTGAGATGCTTCAGTCTGGAAGAAGCCTTTACTAAGCTTTAGACTGGCACAGAACAGAGTTCAGTTATACAGAAATCAAAGAATAAGTAGGACTGGAACATTTAAAGCAAAGAATTTCTCAGGATTCTTTGGACCCAGGCTGACAAAAAAAATTAAAACAAAATTTTTAAAAATGTGACATGTTAGTATAGGTTTTGATGTAGCAGTTACTTAATAATTTCTAAAAAAGAGGGGTACAAATCTATGTTCTGATTGGAAGGAGTTGGGGGCTTAACACCAAATGTGCATAGCACTTTACTTGAGATTGGTGCTAAAATCAATTTTTCCCGTCAAAGATGGAGTCTTTAAACCTGGTCCACCCAGCCCCACTTGGAATTGTCTCTTAGGCTTGCACCTGGCTGGTAAGACAAGGGGAAGGAGCCTCTTTTTTTCTAGGTTTTAAAGATATTCATTACCAAAACAGTTCATAATTTCCTGAACCTCATAGAATTGACTTCTTTAGGCAAAGATAACAAATTAGGTAAGTAAGCACTCTTTATTATTTTCATTTTGTTTTAAACAAAACATCATGTATAACTTAGAAAAGTCCTGAATTGCTATTTTCTATGTAGTACCAATAAATATATAAATGTTGTGTTGTTCTATTTAAATTCAAATAAGGTAAAAATGTTCTAATTATTAAAATTTAATCAATCACTGATAAGAGGTAACATTTCTTGATTGAGAAGTTTAAATGGCTGTCCAAAATCTGAGTAAATGCACTAAAATTTTATTGGCAAATTTGAAAGTGTATTTTCTTAAACATGTGAAAAAAGTAGTGGTTAATATGTCATCTCATTTGGTCTTTGTGTGATTCACTCTCTGAAATTGTGTCTCTAATTAAATTTTGGATGAAAATCAGTAACTACCTGATTTCCATAGGTATTTTGATATCTTCCAGAAACACAGATTAATTTCTTACAAAGGAATTGTTTGATTAACTTACACAGGAAGGGTTACATTTTAAAAAATACATCCCTAGATAGCAATGTCTACTCTTTACATGAACCATGTATATTTTAATGATTCCACTGAAATCACTTTGGTTGTTTTCACTTACTCTACCCTTTTATTTTTAAGCTTTTATCATTTTACAAATTTGTTATTTTTAATCCTTGCATATTCCTCAAATGAAGAAGGTAAGTTTTGTTCCTGCATGTGTATCCATGTCATATTTTTTCATCTTCAAAATCCCCATTTGTGACTAATAGACCCTTGTAACTTGAGGGAAGCTAATTCCATTCCTACTTTCAGAGGTAGAGCACATGACCTAGGATGAACCCTAGCAGTGCATTTCAATGTCTGGCCAATGTGATTAGTAAATGGAGCACATATGACTTAACCTGATTGGAATACATCTCAGAATTTGCTGAATGTTTTGGGCAAAAGATACTCTAGCACATCTGTAGAATATGAAAGAGGACCTATGCAGTCAAGTATCTAGAGAAAGCGTTTTGAGACCATAAGAAGAATCCTCTGCAGGAGAAGACAGGGTAGGAAACATTGTAGAGACAAGGAAAAAAATAATGTGGCACGGCTTGATGATAACACTGTGTTCCTGGCTCTCAAGCCTCACGACATGTATTTGAATTGGGTTTGCTGTTGTTGAAACTAAAAGCATCCAAATGGAGATATCAGTACTAAATTTTTTATTCGTGGATGAATACAATTAAAAGTCTTTTTTAACTTTCTTTCTTTCTTTTTTTTTTTTTTTTTTTTTTTTTTTGCGGTACGCGGGCCTCTCACTGTTGTGGCCTCTCTCGTTGCGGAACACAGGCTCCGGATGCGCAGGCTCAGCGGCCATGGCTCACGGGACCAGCCGCTCCGCAGCAAGTGGGATCTTCCCGGACCAGGGCACGAACCTGCGTCCCCTGCATCGGCAGGCGGACTCTCAACCACTGCGCCACCAGGGAAGCCCAAAAGTCTGTTTTAATTGGAACTGAAAGCGTGTGGTATGTCCTTCCATAATTGTGTGAATTCCTAAGCCCTAGAGCTACCTAGCTAAGATCAGAAATGAGCTTGCTTTGATTTCTAGTACAAATCCATTTTACCTATCTCAGCACTTCCCCAGCCAATGTCTCTCAAAACACCTCTACAAGTTAATAGGTTTTCCATGGAAATATTCCTTTTTGCTTGAATAAATTTGAAACTTTCATTTTGTACTTTAAACACATTCAAAGTAGTGCCCTTTCTGTGTAACATCTCAGGGACTTCTCAATACACTAACATACTAGTGTGAATCCACAGGAGAGAGATTTAAGTTCAACATTTCCTAGTCTTATATAAATATCACATTTTCAAAGCACTCTTACTAATGTTTTCTAGATTAGGGCCGTGATGAACAGAACCTTGATGACCCCAGTCCTATTGTATTCTTAATACTTTATATTATTTTTTAAAGAATAGGCAATTTACCTTGTAAACTCTTTGTCTTTAATAATTTTATTCTATGTGATTTTGACATTTCAAGGAAAATTGTTTTGTGATATGATCTTCATGTCATAATGAGCTGTGTTATAGTGGAGTTCTATTTATGTTTTTATATTTTATAATATAATATATTTTATTTAATTATCCTTTTTGATAGGCAAATATTAGAGGTGTTGTGCAAAGACAGCATTGGAAAATGGTAGAACATGTAATTTTAAACAGTAACAATTTTTATCACATTCTTTGTACATGTCATTTAGTTTAGCAATGAAGCAATGGACATTTTGGTGAATTTTTTTTCAA
Organism: Platanista minor; assembly: GCA_004363435.1. Classification (NCBI taxonomy): domain Eukaryota; kingdom Metazoa; phylum Chordata; class Mammalia; order Artiodactyla; family Platanistidae; genus Platanista; species Platanista minor. The sequence continues at coordinate 12,852 of RJWK010038596.1, read as the reverse complement.
TCAATTAGTTTTCATTAATTACTTATCCTATGCTCCAACCTCTGTGGGATATAAAGAATTATGCTGATTTTACTATGCTCTTGAGAAATCTGAATTATACTGGCAAGAGGAGACTGATATTAAAGACAAGTAGCTAGTCAACAAGGGCTCTGAAAATACAAAAATAAAAACAAAAATTACTATGAATTGTGTAGTTGGAAAGTCTTGCCACCTACAAATTGGCACTTGCCATCTACTTCTACAAGGATTAAATCATGAGCTACTGCAGCTGCTGACCTTCAACACTCCCTGAAAATAGTTCAGGGTGGAGATCAGGAATGAGGCACTCTGCTCTGGGAAAAACTGGCAGAACAGTCTTTAGATAGCTAGATATTTTCAGAAGATTTTATGAGCCCAATTCTTGCATCTTCTCGTATCTAGAAAAGCACTAAAATCATTAATGGTGACATCTGCTCCTCGTGATGAACAGCAAGCCTCTGCCAAAATGTGTGCTTGACTGCACATACCCCCCCTCACTAAAATCATATATAGCACCGACCTTCCCTCCTACCTCTTTGGAGCAGTTTCTCAGAGCTATCTGAATTGCCGTCTCCCGGGCTATATTCCTCACTTTGCCCCAAATAAAGCTTAACTCACAACTAGCAGGTTGTGCATTTTGTTTTCAGTTGACAGTCTTCCCAGGAGGACAGCATGGACTGAGGGATAAAAAAATAATAGCATCTGGAAAGATGGAGGAAATGATCACATCTCAAAGGAGAGAAAATTTTAAATATTCTGAAACACCGTGGATATCATTAACTCATTAGACTTTCATTTATGTATATTAACTATGAAGGATGCATATATGATGTACGTTCTTCACTTATAAGCTGTTACTGTTGACTCAGACACATTTCAGTAAAATTTGACTTCCTTAAGCTCTTTTATAATTAATATCTTCACTAATTGTTTAGGCTTTGCTCATCAATCTTATGATTAATTCTAAGCCATAAAATACAAGAGAAAAAAATAATTCTAGTGCCAAGAATATACACACATACCATAAAAATTCTTCATTGAACTTCTAGTAGCTTCTGATCATAGTTTGGAGAATTCAGCATTGATAATTATCTTTATATAAGGTAAAATTCACATACCATATTTTAAAATACAGAACTTGCAGCCAGTTCACTCAAGATTAGAATTCTTTTCTTCAAACACGCATTTTTAGGCTTACAATATGACAGGTGCTTAAGCAAAGAAAAGCCTGGTTTACTAACAGAGAGGAGGAGTAAATATCACCATTTCAGGGCTTCCCTGGTGGCGCAGTGGTTGAGAGTCTGCCTGCCGATGCAGGGGACACGGGTTTGTGCCCCGGTCTCGGAAGATCCCACTTGCCGCGGAGCGGCTGGGCCCGTGAGCCATGGCCGCTGAGCCTGCGCGTCTGGAGCCTGTGCTCCGCAAAGGGAGAGGCCACAGCAGTGAGAGGCCCGCCTACCGCAAAAAACAGATAAACAAATTAAAAAAAAAAAAAATCACCATTGCAGTGACCCTGTTAAAATAACTTGAAGTTTTCTTGGCACTGGAATATGTGTAAGATTTCAGAGACTGCTGCCCTGTATCTCTCTAGACCTGTGCCTGAGTAATCACTTTTCACTCTGTGTGCCATAGATTTATCCCTGAAAGTATGATTATTAGGTTATTTTGGCATCATTCAATGTAAAGCATCTTTCAGGAACTAGGGCAGGGATCCCCAACCCCTGGGCATGGACCCGTACCCATCCATGGCCTCTTAGGAACCAGGCCGCACAGCAGGAGGTGAGGGGCAGGTGACCGACTGAAGCTTCATCTGTATTTACAGCTTCTCCCCTTCACTCTTATTACCGCCTGAGCTCCGCCTCTTGTCAGATCAGCGGCAGCATTAGATTCTCATAGGAGCGCGAATCCTACTGTGAACTGCGCATGCGAGGGATCTAGGTTGCATGCTCCTTATGAGAATCTAATGCCTAGTGATCTGAGGTGGAGCTGAGGCAGTGATGCTAGCACTGGGGAGTGGCTGCAAATACGGATTATCATTAGCAGAGAGGTTTGACTGCACAGAGACCATAATAAATCAATTGCTTGCAGACTCATATCAAAACCCTATCAGTGAGTGGCAAGTGAAAACAAGCTCAGGGATCCCACTGATTCTGCATTATGGTGATTTGTATAATTATTTCATTATATGTTACAATGTAATAATAATAGAAATAAAGTGCGCAATAAATGTAACGCGCTTGAATCATCCCGAAACATCCCCTCTGTACCGCCCCCAGTCCATGGAAAAATTGTCTTTCACAAAACCGGCCCCTGGTACCAAAAAGGTTGGGGACCGCTGAACTAGGGGGAACACATTCAAGCTGGTCATCTAAAATGCAACAGACTTCCCTCTCACTAGTGATACAAGGTAAACACAGGGCTCGGCTTATAGAATAGCTGGCTCTACTCTACCAGTGCATTCATTTGCAGTGGGAAATACACATGACAAAATTATTGGGCATGGAGATTGTCATAGATAGGGTGGCCTTGGTGACTCTTTTGAGTGGGAATTATGGGGAGAAAAGTGAAAACAAAACAGTCCAGTAGAAACAAAAACAAATTCCTCCCTCCAAAGAGCCAGGAGAAGAGTGGTGGACATAATGGAGATAGTATGTAGAGTGTGTACAAGTATCATGGAACTTAAGCAGCTGGTCTTATTAGAAGTATCAGAAGGTCATGTGACAATATGACGAGAGGGATGGAATAGAATCTGAAAAATATATATACATATGTGTATATATGCATGTGTAATTGAATTACTGTGCTGTACACCTGAAACTAACATGACATTTTAAATCAACTATACTTCAATTTAAAAAAAAGAAAGAAAGAAATGAGAAGAGAGGCACAGTTATGAAAGTCTAATAATAAAAGAAATGTAGAATTTGGTGAACATTGTGATTGGCTTCTCAACACTCATCCCTCCCCCGCTTATTGATTAGCAGCCTGAGAAGCAGTTGGAGGGTTTGATCCAAGACAATAGGCTAATCAAGTTACTTTTATCCCTTGACAATCATTGTTTCGGGAACTCTGGTCTAAGCCAAAGAATGAATCAAATTCCTGGGACAGCAGGGATTGATTTTGGAAGGGGCGTATGCTATCCCAATCAAATAATGAAATGCAAAAAGAACTGCCAGCAAAGGAAGCCAGAGCTGTGGGACTGAGTCATCTCTGAGGCCTGCCCTAAACTGTACTCCCAGGGTTTCCTTTCTACTTAAGAATAGTGGAGGTGAATTTTCCCATTATTTTCAGCTGAAAACATCTTAACTGATATAAAGTCTGTATAGGAAAATTATACCTATTCTCTGAAGCTTAATGCTAGCACTCACAGGCTAAACAGACAAATTATTTAGCCTAGATTACATTATTCACAACAATCCTAATTTAAGGAAACATTTAAACTGGAATAAAATTACTTTTTTTCAGAGAAGTGAAATCCCTTTGGAACTGTTGTCAACCGATTTTTTATTTCCTCTTGTTACTAAAAGCAGTGCTTTTAAATTTTAACATGCATACAAAGCAACTGGGTGGGACTTGAGATTCAGCATTTCCAATAAGCTTTAGATGATGTTGTTGCAGTTGGTCCATGGGCCACACTTTGAATAGCAAGAACCAAGTAGACTTCAGACTTCTGCAGTAGTAAGGTCAACAAAAATAAGTAATCACTGGACTCTGACCATGTATTGTATTATATTCAAAAGGATCCAATGAATATTTCTGCATAGAATTCAGGCCCAAACAGAGCTGTATATTTCACATTCATCACCACCTCAAATATATATTAAAAAAAAAACTGGGAAGGATAGAGTGCTGGAGAGGAAACTTCTTGATTAAATTTTCTTTTCCCACTTAATTTGATTTTACTGAAATAAATTCACAGACTATGCAAAAATGTGAAAAACCATTGACACATAAATTGGGCAAAATAATCCCAAGGTACTTACACAGATTTCTATGAAGAAGCAATGTGCATAACATGGTTACTCAAATAGCTTAGTGTATTTTACTTGGATAGTTTTAACTGGGCCTTCATCCAAATGCTTTCATTGGCCTAATTAGTTACCAACATATTCTAGATTCTCTTTAATGACTTGTATTGTTTTTTTTATTTCTTGAGCGAAACAGTATTTTCAATTGTGTGCTAAAGTAAAAAAAATATTAAAATGAAGAAATTTTATAAAGATGCAAATTTTGCGATGTGTTCCCAATTAATATTTTGCAATTTATTTTACTTATTTATTTTTGGCTGCAGTGAGTCTTTGTTGCTGTGTGTGGGCTTTCTCTAGTTGTGGTGAGTGGGGACTACTCTTTTGTGGTGCGCCGAATTCTCATTGCAGTGGCTTATTTTGTTGTGGAGCACGGGCTCTAGGCATGCGGGCTTCAGTAGTTGTGGCACGCAGGCTCAGTAGTTGTAGCATGTAGTCTCAGTAGTTGTGGCTCGTAGGCTCTAGAGTGCAGGCTCAGTAGTTGTGGAACATTGGCTTACTTGCTCCATGGCATGTGGGATCTTCCCAGACTAGGGCTTGAACCTGTGTCCTCCACATTGACAGGCAGATTCTTAACCACTGCACCACCAGGGAAGCCCTACAGTGGTTTTTTTCCCTCTATATTTGAAAGAAGTGACATATAATGATCACTATACTGTAACCACATTTGGGGAAATGCAAGAGAGGAATGCTTTTCTTTTTTGCTGCCTTCATCCGTTTATGCAAATATGTAATATGCAGGTACATTATGAACATTAACTTCAAAATACTTTTCTATTTACTTATATTAATGGGATGTAATTAGCAACTATAACACCTTAAGCAAATATGTCTTAATACGATAGAAACTTATTCTCACTCATATTTCCCAGTGAGGGTCCTTTTGGCAAGTGGGTAGCTTGCCTCCAGGTCATACTTTGGGGACTCAGGTTTTTTTCATCTGTTCGTTTCTCCTTCCACCAAAGCCTTGGAACTCTCTACATTCAGTTAGTGAGAGGCAAATGGGAGAGTAGAATATATCAAGCTGTTAAAAGCCCTGGCCTCGAAGCGATATATCACTTCTTCTAAAATTTCACTGTTGAGAACCAGTCATGTACATTATTAGGGAGCTGGCAAATTCAGTCCACAGGTGGGAAGTTGTTTCCCAGCAACAACTAAAAATATGAAAGGAGAAGCACACATTTTGGTAGAAAGATTGCCTATCTTTCCAATATTATTTCTATATTATTATACATATTTTGTACAAAATTTGTACATATAATTATTTGTATTATTAGTTCATTATCTGTGCATTGGACCAGGTCAGGAGAGTCAGTAGAAAGGTGAGTGAGACATTGAGCATTGCTATCTAATGATGTAAGCAGGAATGCAAACTTTTTAGAAACGTAGTATAGTGTGGTAAGTACTAAGAGTTGAAAACACCAGAAAACAATGTTTAATCAGAACATTTGCTTTTTGTGTAGTTTATTCTGATGACATTAGAAGACAAACAGTAGAGAAGACTCAGGAAGAAGTTGCAATTGCTTATGTAAGTCTTGACAAGAGCTTAAAGTTAGATATTGACAACGTGAAGAGAGGGAAGATTCAAGAGTCATTTATTCAGCAATATTAAAAGGATGTGTACAATAAAATAAGAAGTTAAAGTTTCAATATAGCATGATTTAGCACTGGCCTTGAGAAATTGGATGAATGATGATACAGATATAGGGAATTAAGAAGTTACAATAGAATTTCAGTGGGTGAATGTCAATCGATTCATTTAGAAATGCCTAGTGAGTTTATATGAAAAGTTATGCTTTGGTTCTTATAGCTCAGGAAAGTGATCAGAGATGGAAATAGAATTCAACAGCATAAACATGGTAGCTAAAGCCAAGGATGTAGCTGAAATTGTGAAGAAGAACATGTATAATTAGAAGAGAGAGACAAAACCAAAATTGACTAAGGACAAAACCAAAATTTAGGCTGCAAAAGTAAATAAAATAGAATCCAAAAGAAATTAGATTTACTGCCAGATTTTTGCTCAAAGAAGACAGGTTAAGTAACTCAGTCTTTAGTGAAGTAAGTATACTTGAATGAATTTTCAATGATTCTTAATAGTTTTGCACTCATAGATATTTTGATGTGACAAATAATTTTCTGTGTCAACTTGACTGGGCCAAGAGATGCCCACATAGCTGGTAAAGCATATTTCTGGGTGTGTCTGTGAAGGTGTTTCTGGAAGAGATTAGCCTTTGGATTGGTGTCTGATAATGCAGATTGCCCTCCCCAATATTAGTGGACATTGTCCCATCTGCTTAAGGCTTGAATAAAACAAAAATGCAGAGAAAGGTTGAACTCTTTCTCTCTGCCTGTTTGAGCTAGGACATAATTCTTCTCCTGTCATTGGATTGGGGTCATCAGCCTGCTAGTCATCAGGCATTTGGACTTGGACTGAGCTGCACCACTAACTTTCCTGAGTCTTCAGCTTGCAGAAGGCAGATTGTGAAATTTCTCAGTCTTCATAATCATATGAGTCAATTCTTCATATTTATATATATATATATATATATATATATATATATATATATATATATATATATATATCCTATTGGCTCTGTTTCTCTGGAGAACCCTAATACAGACATATTTAATAATCAAAGAAATTCTTATCTTTTCTCTTAAAATATGCACATATGCATATGCACATGAATCATTCCAACTAATTTCGGGATCTCATAGGCTTCTGGAAACCCATACATGGCACGTAAAATCCAGGTTAAGAATTCTAGCACTGTGTACCTAGAGGTCTTAAACTGTTAGATAAGTTTAAATAACTTTGGTGACTTATTTCTTTTAAGGCAAGCAAAGTCCTGAATATGTTTCTATCAAGTGAAAAAATTTAAAGGAGATACTATGTTCTCATTGCATTGATACAAAATCTTTTATAAAATCAAAGACATAATGGAATTCAGATTTTAAAATTTTGCTCAGTTTGATTTTCTCTTTTGTAGGGAAACCCTGAAATATAATAAAACAAAAATATATTTTATTTTGGTGTTTTATAAACAGACATGTTATCTGCTACTTTTTTAATTGTCAGCTTCATTACTGTTTTCATTTCATGGTTGGTTTATTTATAAAATTCTTCATAGAAGATACTGATTTTTCTTCCTGCACATTTTCTATTAGTAAGATTTGACTTTTGCTTCTAGTTTTCTGATTATTTCTAATGGATTTGAAAAATGATATTAGAATGCATTGTTTGTTTATTATGCTCATTAAAAAAAATTCACCATAAAAAATGATGTCAACAGTACCCAGCATAAACAAAGATAAAATATATTAATGACTGAATCAGCTAGAGGAAAACTAAAAGATAATCAGAAAAATTAGACTGATTTCAGTTAGACTGATAGAACATTTTCTGTAGTTTGTTTTATAGTGTTTTGTCCATTTTGCTTTTAGACACTCGAAGTAATCCATATTTTTCAGTTTTATAGAGGGATGTATTCCTTTGATTTTTACTTCTAAATTCCTATCACTCCTCCATTGCTACAGATTATGAGATATAATGTTCTTTTTTTATAAATTTATTTTACTTATTTATTTATTTTTGGCTGCTTTGTGTCTTTGTTGCTGTGTGCAGGCTTTGTCTAGCTGTGGCGAGCAGGGGCTACTCTTCGTTGCAGTGAGTGGGCTTCTCATTGTGGTGGCTTCTCTTGTTGTGGAGCATGGACTCTAGGCATGCAGGCTTCAGTAGTTGTGTCACGGGCTCTAGAGCGCAGGCCCAGTAGTTGTGGCGCACGGGCTTAGTTGCTCTGCGGCATGTGGGATCTTCCCGCACTAGGGCTTGAACCCGTATACCTTGCATTGGCAGGCGGATTCTTAACCACTGCACCACCAGGGAAGCCCTATTATGAGATAGAAATTGATGTAGTTTAGCCATTTCTTGAAGCTAGCTTAATTCATTTTCTGTAGATCTTAGACTGTTATAATTAATTAGTAAGAACATCAACTTTTAAACATCACCTATTTACAAATCTCATTTTTCACATCTTAGCAAGTAGTTTTTTAGGGTTTTTGTTTTTGTTTTTTTGCTTATTTTATTTTGTTTTTGTTTCTTAGTAATATTTACCCTATTTGAACGCATTATCTCTGTGCGCCTTAACTTCAGAGTGGCAGACACTGAAAGAGAGAACTGGTCAAAATACTCCAAGAAGAGTTTAGTATTCCATGCTTAATCACCAAAGTCAAGATCTCATTTCTACTCCACCCACAAGTAGGACAAATGAATCCCTGATGTCAATAATCATTCACATAGACATTGTTTTATTTAGCTCATTTTCATTAAGTGCTCATCATATGTTGGGCACTGTTTTGGGAGGTGAAGAATATCTAGTCAAGGATACATATATTAAGTACTAAAAAGTATAAAGAAATTCCTACTCCCTCATTATAATACAAATTATATTTCACTATCCATTCATATGACCAGTAGTTAACACCTTTCACTAGAAGTGCCTAACCTCTCCATGAGCCCACTCAATCAACATTCTCTGGTTTTCCTTGGTTTAAGCAGACTGGATCCCTCTTTGTAGAGGCAGTCTTGTACTTTGGAAGAAGAAACTTTTTTTTTAAGACTGTATTTTTTTAGAGCAGTTTATGTTCACAACAAAATTGAGAGGAAGGTAAAAAGATATTTCATATTCTTTCTGCTCCCACACATACATATTCTCCTCCACTGCCAGCAGATTTGTAACCATAAATGAACCTATATTGACATATCATATTCACCCTTAGGGTTCACTCTTTTTTTTTTTTTTTTTTTTAGGGTTCACTCTTGTACATTCTATGGGTTTGGACAATAGTATAATGATGTATACTCATTATTATGGCATCATACAGAATATTTTCACTGCCCTAAAAAGCCTTTGTGCTCTACCTATTTGTCTCTCCCTATCTCCTTCACCCCTATCAACTGCTGACTTTTTTTATTGTCTCCATAGTTTTGTCTTTCCCAGAGTTTCATATAGTCAGAATTGTACAGTATACAGCATTTTCAGATTGGCTTCTTCCACTTAGTAATATGCATTTAAGTTTCCTCCATTTCTTCATGTCTTGATAGGTCACTTCATACTGCTGAATAATATTCCATTCTCTGGATGTACCAAAGTTTATTTATCCAGTCACCTGCTCAGGGACATCTTGGTTGCTAACAAGTTTTGGCAATTATGAGTAAAAGTGCAGTAAACATCTGTGTGCAGGTTTTGGTGTGGACAAACTTTTCAACTCCTTTGGGTAAATAACAAGGAGTGTGGTTGCTGGATGCTACAGTAGGAGTATGTTTAGTTATGTAAGAAACCACAAACTGTCTCATAAAGTGGCTATACCATTTTGCATTCCCACCAGCAAGGCATGAGAGTTACTATTGTTCTACATTCTCACCAGTTTTTGGTGTTGTCTGTGTTCCAGATTTTGGCCTTTCTAATAGGTGTGATGTGGAATCTCCTTGTTTTAATTTGCATTTCCCTGATGACGTATGATGTGGAACATCCTTTCATATGCTTATTTGACATCTGTAAATCTTCTTTAGTGAGTTAATTTTAAGGTTCGTGGCTCACTTTTATTTATTATTATTGTTTTTTGCTGCACCACACGTCATGTGGGATCTTAGTTCCCTGACTGGGGATCAAATCCCTCCCCCCTGCATTGGAAGTGCAAAGTCTTAACCACTGGACCGCCTGGGAAGTCCCTCCTGGCTCATTTTTAAATAGAGCTTTTTGTTTTCTATAGTGGAATTTTAAGAGTTCTTTATATATTTTGGATAACTGCCCTTTATCAGATGTGTCTTTTGCAAATATTTTCTTCCAGTCTGTGGCTTGTCCTTTTGTTCTCTTGATATTTTTTTTTTTTCAGCACAGAATTTTTTTAGTTTTAATGAAGTCAAGCTTATCAATTATTTCTTTCATGGATTGTGTCTTTGGTGTTATATCTAAAAATGCATCAACATACCCAAAGTAATATAGGTTTTCTCCTGTATTATCTTCTAGGAGCTTTATAGATTTTGTCTTTTACATTTAGTTCTATGATCTGTTTTGAGTTAATTTTTGTGAAGGGTGTAAAGTCTGTGTTTAGATTCACTTTCTACATGTAGATGTCAAGTTGTCCCTGCATCATTTGTTGAAGAGACTATCTTTACTGCATTGTGCTGTCTTTGCTCCTTTGTCAAGGATCAGTTAACTGTATTTGTGTGAGTCTACTTCTGGGCTCTCTATTCTATTCTATTGATCCATTTATCTATTCTTTTGTGAATACCACACTTTAGACTATGTCTTGATATCAGGTACTATCAGTCCTCCAACTTTATTCTTCTTCAATAATGTGTTGGCTATACTGGGTCTTATGCCTCTCCATATAAACTTTAGAATCAGTTTTTCAATATCAATAAAATAATTTGCTGGGATTTTGAATTGGATTTAAACGTGTTACAGAGCACGTTGGATAGAAACTGACATATTGGCAATATTAAACCTTCCCATCCATGAACATGGACAATCTCTCCATTTGCTTTTTTTTTTTTAATCAGTTTTCTAGTTTTCCTCACATAAATCTTATACATATTTTGTTATTTTTATACATATGTATTTCATTTTGGGGGTACTAATGTAAATTATATTGTGTTTTTAATTTCAAATTCCACTTGTTCATTTTTCCTATATAGAAAGGCAATTAACTTTGTCATGTCAACATTGTATCCTGCAATCTTACTATAATTGCTTATCGGTTTCACAAGTTTTTTTTCAGCTCTTTCAGATTTTCTACATCGATGATCATGCCATCTGTGAACACACACATTTTTGTATCTTTTGTATCTTCCTTTCAAATACGTATAACTTTTCTTTCCTTTTCTTGCCTTATGGTATTAGCAAGCACTTCCAATACAATGCTGAAAAGGAGTGGAAAAGCTTCAAGGTTTTCATCATTAAGCATGATATTATCTATGGGCTTTTTGTAAATATGCTCTATCAAGTTGAAGAAATGTCCCTTGATTCTTAGTTTACTGAGAGTTTTTATTCTGCATAGTTGTTGGGAGAGCAATTACTTTTAATGGTAGAATGGCAAGAGGCCATTTGAAAATACAAAAGGACTTGTTTCTGCATAAATGGATTGATGACAATCCCTCATCCTCAGAAAGCATACTACACATATTAAACAATGGGATTGGAAAGGGAGAGGTAATGAGATTTTTAAGTCCTTCAAACTTTAAAGAAAAGTTTCAGAGATTTAAAGGAAAGGCTGAGAAGCACACCACCAGTGGGAGACCAGCGGGAGTCTTTCTCTTTCTCTGACTCCATATCCCACCCCCACCCCCAATACACACTACCCCTGTGGAGGAAGGCTACTGATAGGGATCTGTCAAAGACAAGAAAAGAAGTTGACCATGTTTTGAAAGAGTCAAAGAAGTGCTTTATGTGTGAAGAAAGAAGAGGATAACAGCTCTGAATTTTCCATAGCATTTTCTTTTAGGATTTGTTTTCTCTAGTGGATACTGGGTAATGGCTATCTAAGTGTCCATTCCATTCTCCTTTTACTGCATATGCTGAAAAACTAAAATCTTCTACATTAGCAACTAAAATTCTGAATGTACATTTGGTTTCATCAATTACACTTATATGTGTTCAAGTGAGATTTGAAAATAGGAATAGGAGTTATGTTTTGATTGTCTTTTCTTGGTCATGGAGTAGTGAATGTGTAGTTTACTTCTCATAGGTCTGCCTAGTGTAGGCAGAAATTATCCTTGCAGCTCCCTGTGGTTCAAAACTTCACCAGAATCAAGAGTTCCATAGGGGAGCTTGAGAGGTAGGCAAAATTTCTTAGTAGTAACCTAGCATTGCACTGGACACATGTCTTCTTCAAGTACTGAGTAGAACTGACCACAGTTATACCAGGTGGCTGAGCAAAGCATATTTGATTTGGTGTAGGGATCCAGCACACCTCCCTCTTTTTGTACCCGGAGAAACATCTCCCTCTTTTGTGCCATTACTTTTCTTCATACATATTGTTTTTCTTCTTTGTATAAGTCGTTGGCTAACAGACTAGACTCTGAGCTCATTGAAGGCATAGGTGCAAGACTTTTTACATATTTGTGTCCAAGGTGCTGTGCAGGACTCTTCATAGAGCTCACAAATAATTACTGAGTTAGTGAATAAGCAAATTCATAAATAATAGGCACCAGAAATTTTAGATTAGACCATTCTTCAAACTATTTGCAGTTCTGCCTTCAAGAACAAGTATTAAGTTTTTTATTTGTCATTGCTAAATGAGTATCGAACACCAAATGTTCTAAGAGTAGAAAAAGTACTTTTAAATATTACAGCATATTATTACACTGTTACAGTATTAACTACTTAGCCAAACAGAAGAGCAATAAGAAATGTAGTAATTTTCTTCAGCTCTTGTCTATTAATTTGTTAAGGGGTTGAAGAAAAGTGTGGGTCACTACCAGAAAAGAGATTAAGGCCTTGGAAATCTAGATTCATGATTAGTTTTTAGTTCTGAACTTGTATATTTTTACCTACCTGGATGAGTTTTATTTACTTTTTGACTAAGTATTTAATGCAGCACTTCTGTACTTACTTAATATTTCCTATTTTCAAAGGTGATTTAAATTCAGAACTGAAGGCTGAAATAGGCCAAACGATTACAGATTCAAGTGACTCATCACTACTTTCTTGCTTATGATACATTTCCCCTTCACAGCCTATGAACATGAACTTATACAGGCTATAGCATAAAAGCTGAATAATATTTAAGAAGTATTTGATCTCTG
>RJWK010038595.1:0-20738 GCA_004363435.1 Platanista minor | reverse complement strand
TGCATCAGCAGGCGGACTCCCTACCACTGCGCCACCAGAGAAGCCCCTATTTGTAGTTTTTTGAGGAACCTCCATACTGTTCTCCATAGTGGCTGTACCAATTCACATTCCCACCAGCAGTGCAAGAGTGTTCCCTTTTCTCCACACCCTCTCCAGCATTTATTGTTTCTAGATTTTTTGACGATGGCCATTCTGACCGGTGTGACATGATATCTCATTGTAGTTTTGATTTGCATTTCTCTAATGATTAATGATGTTGAGTAATGCATTTCTTTTGGAACCTTCTTAAAATTAAAATTTGTAAGAGCTGAAGTCTTTTTCAGATATATAGATTTGTCTATAGATTCTTTTTTTTTTTCTCCCGGAAGTTGAATTGAGGTTTGTGAATGAAAACTGATTTCTTTCCCTTCAATTCCTCAGTTCATAACTAAAGTTTGACTCAATAACGGTACCTGAAATTAATTTCAATTTTTTGGAAATTGAGATATTTCTATCTGCTTTTCATAATACAAAGTAATTGCCTATCTCCTTTTATATTTTGAGGTTTTTAATCTAGTATTTTTGCTAATTAAACTTTTTATTTTGAGGTAATTGTAGATTCACATGGAATTGTAAGAAATAAAACAGAGATTCCTTGTACCCTTTACCCAGTTTCCTATAGTAACATCTTGCAAAACTGTGCTGTGCTATCCCAACCATGATATTGACATTGATAAATACAGTCTGGCTACAGAACATTTTCATGACCACAAGGATCCCTCATATCCACTTTCCACCCTCACCTGTGCCTTAACCCGTGGCTACCACTAATCTGTTCTCCATTTCTATAGTTTTATCTTTCACAAGTGCTATATAAATGGAATCATACAATATATAAGTTTTTGGATTGGATTTTTCCATCAGCAAATTCTCTGGAGATTCTTCCAGGTTGTTGCATGTATTAGTAGTTCATTCCTTTTTATTCCTGAGTAGTATTCCATGGTGCATTCCATATATGCACCACAGTTTAACCATTTTCCTGTTGAAGGACATTTGAATTGTTTCCCCTTTTTGATTATCACAAGTAAAGGTGCTATAAACATTTGTGTACAGATTTTTGTGTGAAAATAGGTCTTCATTTCTCTGGGATTAGTGCGCAGAAGTGCAATTTCTAGATTGTATGGCAGTTGCATTTGTAGTTTTTTAAGAAACTGCCAAACTGTTTTCCAGAGTGGCTGGACCATTTTACATTCCCACCAACAGTGTATGAGTGATCCAGTTTCTCCACATCCTCACGAGCATTTGGTGGTGTTGCCATTTTTAATTTTAGCCATTCCAATAGGTGTGTAGTAGCATATTATTGCCCTTGTGATTTGCATTTCCCTAATGACTTATGATGTTGAATATCTCTTCCTGTGCTTATTTGCCATTCGTGTATCTGTATACCTTCTTCAGTGAAATGTCTGTTCATGTTTTTTGCCTGTGTTCTAATTGGATTGTTTGCTTTTTAATTTGGGGTGTTCTTTATATATCCTAGCTACTACTCCTTTGTTGGATACATGGTTTGCAAATAGTTTCTGCCAGTCTGTAGCCTGTCTTTTCATCCTCCTAACAGGGTCTTTCAAAGAGCAAAAGTTTTCAGTTTGGGTAAAGTCCAGTATATCAGTGTTTCCTTTTATGGATCATGCTTTTGTTGTCAAGTCTAAGAACTCTTTGCCTAGCCTAGGTATCAAAGATTTTCTATATGCTTTTTTCTAAAAGTTTTATATTTTAGGTTTTACATTTAAGTCCATGATACATTTTGGTTTAGGTTTTACATTTAAGTCCATGATACATTTCTGTATAAGATGTGCAACTTAGATTGAGATTAATTTTTTGATTGCGGATGTCCAATTGCTCTAGCACCATTTGTTAAAAAGGTTACCCTTCCTCCATTGAATTGGTGTGTTCACCTTTGTCAGAAACAAGTTGGGCATACTTACGTGCATCTATTTCTGGGTTCTGTATTCTGTTCCATTGATTTATGTGTCTATCCCTCTGCCAATACCACAGTCTTGATTACTGTAGCTATATAATAAATTGGATACTTAAAATTGGTTAGACTGATTAGTCCCACTTTATTTTTCTTTAAAAATTATTTTAGCTACTCTAATTCCTTTGCCTTTCCATGTAAAATTTAGAATAATCTTGTTTACATTTACAAAGAAATATTGCTGTACTTTTTTTTGTTGTTGTATTTATTTTATTTATCATTTATTTTTGGCTGCATTGGGTCTTTGTTGCTGTGCACGGGCTTTCTCTAGTTGTTTCTTTTACCAGCATTGTACAGTTTTCAGCATATAAATCCTATACATGTTTTGTTAGATTTACACATGAGTATTTACTTTTTTTGAGCAATTGTAAATGGTATTGTATTTTTAATTTTGGTGTCCATGTGTTCATTGCTAGTGTATAGAAATATAGCTTATTTTTTATATTTATCTTGTATCCTGAGACCTTGCTGACTCACTTATTAGGTAAAGGAGAAATTTTTTTGGTAGATTCCTTGGGCTTTTCTATGTAGACAATCGTGTCATCTAAAAAAAAAGGGCAGTTTTATTTCTTCCTTTCCAGTCTGTATGTGTTTATTTCTTTTTATTGCCTTACTGTACTGGCCAGAACCTCCAGAACTATGTTAAATAAGAGTGCTTAGAGTGAACATCCTTGTCTTTACCCCAAACTTAGTGGGAAAGCATTCAGTTTTTCATGATTAAGGATAATGTTAGTTGTACCAGGTTGAGGAAGTTTCCTCCTGTTCCTATTTTTCTGAGAGTTTCTATCCTGAGTGACTATTGAACTTTATTGAATGCTTTTACCGCATCAGTTGATATATCATATGGTTTTTTTCTTTAGCTTGATAATATCGATTACTTTGATTGATTTTTAAATATTGTACTAGTTTTGTATCTATAGAGTAAAACTCACTTACTCATGGTGTATAATTCTTATTATATGTTGCTGAATTCGATTTATTATTTCATTATAGATTTTTGTGTTTATATTCATGAGGGACATTGGTTTGTAGTTTTTGGTTTGTTTTTTGGATTGTCTTTGCCTGGTTTTAGTATCACTGTAATATTGGTCTCATAAAATGAGTTGGGAAATGTTCCCTCCTGTTTTCTGGAAGAGAGTGCATATTATTGGTGTTAATTCTCTCTTAAACATTTGGTAGAATTGTCCAGTAAAAACCATTGAGCCTGGAGATTTCTTTTTTGAGAGTTTTAAAATTTTGAATTTAATTTTTTGATAGTCATGGGGCTATTCAAATTGTTTGTTTCATATTGGATGATTTGTGGGTTTGTGTTTTTAGAGGAAGTAGTACATTTCATCCAAGTTTTCAAATTTATGTGCATAGAGTTGTTTGTAGTGTTCCCTTATTATCCTTCTAAAGTCTGTAATATCTGAAGTGATAGCCCATGTTTCATTCCTGATGTTGGTAATTTGTGTCTTTTCTCTTTTTTTTTCTTCACTACAGGTTTGTCCATTTTACTGATCCTTTCAAAGAACCAGCTTTTGGTTTCATCAATTTTCTCTTTGTTTTTCTGTTTTAAATTTTATTGATTTTGCTCTTATCTTTATTTCCTTCCTTCTGCTTATTTTGCTCTTGTTTCTAGATTCTTGAGGTAGGAGTTTAGATGATTGATTTAAGAGTTTTTCTCTTTTTTAATGCATGTAGTTAGTGCTGTAAATTTCTCTCAGCACTGATTTAGCTGTGTCTCACAAATTTTGATATGTTGAATTTTCATTTTCATTTAGTTCAGTGTATGTTTTTATCTCCCTTAAGACTTCCTCTTTGAGCCATAGATTATTTAGACATGTGTTGTTGTTGTTGTTTTATAAATTTATTTATTTTGGGCTGCGTTGGGTCTTTGTTGCTGCACACTGGCTTTTCTCTAGTTGCGGTGAGCAGGGGCTACTCTTTGTTGCAGTGTGCAGGCTTCTCACTGTGGTGGCCTCTCTTGTTGTGGAGCATGGGCTCTAGGCACATGGGCTTCAGTAGTTGCGGCGCATGGGCTCAGTAGTTGTGGCGCATGGGCTTAGTTGCTCTGTGGCATGTGGGATCTTCCCGGACCAGGACTCAAACCCGTGTCCCCTGCATTGGTAGGTGGATTCTTAACCATTGCACCACCAGGGAAGTCCCATGTGTTGTTTAGTTACAAGTGTTGGGAGATTTTCCTGTCATTTTTCTGTTATTGACTTCCAGTTTGATTCCATTGTGGTTGGAGAATGTACTCTGTATATTTTAACTTTTTTAAATGTATTGATGTTCATTTTATTGCCCAGGATATGGTTTGTCTTGGTATATGTTCCATGGGCACTTGAAAAGAAGCATAGTTTTGCTTAGTGTGTTCTTTGTTTTGTCCTGATAGTCCGAGACTCCTTTTATCTTTTCCTTTCTAATCAGAGAACTTCCTTTAGCCATTCTTTAGGATAGGTCTGCTGGTGACAAATTCTCTTAGTTTTCATTCATCTGAGAATGTCTTGATTTCCTTTCATTCCTGAAGAGTATCTTCTCTAGGTATAGGATTCCGGGTTGGCAGTTCTTTTCTTTCAGCACTTGAAAAATATTGTGCCACTTTCTTCTGGCCACCTGATTTCTGATGAGAAATCTCCTGTTGTTCAAACTGTTTTTCCCATATGGGTAAGGTGTCATTTATCTCTTGCTGCTTTCAAGATTTTTTTGTCTTTAGTTTTCAGAAGTTAAACTATGGATTTCTTTGGGTCTGTCCTGTTTGGAGTTTACTCAGCTTCTATATAAATCTGAAGTTCATGTCACTTGCCAAATTTGAAAAGTTTTCAGCAATTATATTTTGAGTACATTTTTAGCCCCAGCCTCTTTCTCCTCTTTCTGGTACTTTGATGGCATCTCATCACAGTCCAGCAAGGATGGAAATCAAGGCTCCCCATCTGGCCTTTGCTGGCAGTTAAAGGTAAGACATAGCTTTTCTGTGGAATGTGGCTGGAAAAAGGCAGTTATTATCTAATAGTTTTCTGTCTTGCTGTCCTTTGGCTGGAGACAGCAGGCTTTTGTTAGGGACATTTTTGGTCTATTTGTTGGTATTTCTGGGTTTCTGGCTTCTTCAGCTCCAAGTCTAGTGTATATGAGGCAAAAAACAAACAGACAACACCCAGGTAACTCAACCATTATGTCATTCCTCAGGTCCTGAGGTCCCTAACCAGTCTGCCTTCTTCTCTCTACATATTAGAGTCTTCTTATGTTTGTTTTATGTATAATGTACAGGATTTTTTAAAATTGAAGTATAGTTGATTTATAATGTTGTGTTAGTTTCTGGTATTCAGCAAAGTGACTGTTTTTTATATATATACTATATATTCTTTTTCAGATTCTTTTCCATTATAGGTTATTACAAGATATTGAATATAGTTCCCTGTGCTGTGTAGTAGGACCTTGTTGTTTATCTATTTTATATACAGTGGTGTGTCTCTGATAATACCAAACTCTTAATTTATCCTATCTAGGATTTTTTTTTCATTCAATCTTTTTTTTCTAATTGGTGTGTTTTCTTAAATTGAGATATAATTTACATATCATAAAATTCAACCTTTAAAAATGTACAATTCAGACATTTTTAGTACATTCACAAGGTTGTGAAACCATCACCACTATCTAATTGCAGAATTTTTTTGTCATCCCATAAAGAAATCCCATACCCAAAGTAATCATTTCCCATTCCTTACTTTTACCAGTTCCTGGTAATCACTAATCTATTTTTTGTATCTGTGAGTTTGCCTCTTCTGAACATTTCATATAAATGGAATCATACAATATGTGACCTTTTGTGTCTGGCTTCTATCACTTAGCATAATGTTTTCAAGGCTCATCATTGTTGTAGCATGTATCAATACTTTATTCCATTTTATTGCCAAACAATATTCTTTTATATAGCTATTTCACATTTTGTTTATCTACTTATCATTTGATAGATGTTTGGTTTGTTTACGCTTTTTGGCCATAATGCTGTTAAAACATTAGTGTACAAGTTTTTGTGTGAACATAAGTTTTCAGTTCTCTTGGTTGATGTACCTAGGAGTTGAACTGTTGGTCAGACGTTAACTCTGTGTTTAATTTTTTGAGGAACTGCCAAACTGTGTTCCAAAGTAGCTGCACTTTACATTCCCACCAGCAGTGTAGGAGGGCTCTTTTTTCCTCCACATCCTCAACAATGCTTGTTATTGTCCATCATTTTGATTATAGTCATCTTCGTGGGTGTGAAGTGGTATCTCATTGTGGTTTTCATTTGCATTTTCCTAATGAGTAATGATGTTGAGCACCTTTTAATGTGTTTATTGGCATTTATATATCTCCTGTGGAGAAATGGCTATTCATATCATTGGTTTTTTAGTTGGGTTATTTGTCTTTTTATTATTGAGTTGTAAGAGTTCTTTTATATACTCTGGATAGTAGACACTTATCAGGAATATAATTTGCAAATATTTTCTCCCATTTTGCGGGTTGTCCAGGGATCTTGTTGTACTTAGCTGGAGGAGTAGAGAAAAGTACATCTACCTCATATTCCTGCAAGCAGAAGTCTCCCAAACTAGTTTTATAATGCCTTTGGAAGGGCCAGAGTATGCTTCATTGCTTAAAACTCAACATATTTTAAAGTCAGTGTGTGATAAATCTAATTCTAGTGTTTGATTTTTTGGTTGTTTCAGATTTAGAAATTATTTTAAAGTCAGTTTAAGGGAAAGATTTTAATTTTTTTTTCTATTTATTTTTGTGACTTACCTCCCTGTGTATTCAGTACAGTGGCCTATGGGTTATGAGCCAGGATACAGATCCCTTTAATCCTCTGGACAGCCATCAGGGCTTGAGACAGCCCAAACCTCAGCATTTTTTCCAAATATTATCACTTATATATGTCTGCCATGAGGTGAAAAGTGTGAGGAGTGCTGGTTATGAAAACACCAGAGTGACTTTAAAGGTCAAGTAAAAGTAAGAAACTCCTGTCTGCGGTATGATTTTAAGCTCTGCAGTCAGAGCAGTGGAAATAGGCACGGTAATGAGTGAGCATTTCTCATTTCTCGGCTAAATAGATGGGTCTTTAATATTTTCTTACCAAACAGTGAGCAATCCAGAGTTAATTACAAGAAATCAAGAATTTCGTGGCATCTCCTGTCTTCGCCCAAATCACCTTCTATTGAGCTCTTCAAAGACTGATATCTTCTTCCTGGGTAAAGATAATTTTTTATTTCTATCCTTCTGATGCTACTTCTCTTATAAACTCAAACACCAGTGTATAGCCATGGCTAGAAATATCAGAATTATTTTGAACTTCAAATATTTCCTTTGTTCCATAGGTGCCTGAGTGTATCTTACCAGCTCCCCAGCACTGCCAGACTGTGCCATGAATGGATTATGCTTCCGATGAAATCCCTGACGGCGTTTTGTTCAGTCTCCACTGCAGGGTTCTTGTGTATTCTCAAGCACCCTCTCTGGGTTTCTGCTCTGTAGCACTGCAGGCTGATTAAGGGACACTTTCCAAACCACAGGGCTCTCCCTTTGTTAGTCTCCTACACTCTTTCATTGATGGCATTATTCTCTCATTTCAATCTATATTCAATCTAATTTCAAATTTCTTTAGCTTTCTAAAATTCTGTAGACTATCTCCATTCAGTCTTTTCTAGCCTTTTTCTTATCTCCATACAAACTAGTCATTTCCTTTTTTCTTCTTAGTCTTTACTTTTCCTGAATATCTGCTAATAGCCTTGATCTTAAGCACTCAAACTCATTATAGACTAGGTACTCTTCATTTTTATTTGGTATTTAATTCTGTTTCTTATGTCAAAGGAAGAAATGTATGTGAAAGCCTTTTACAAACCAGAAAGCACTATGCGCTCGTATAACTTATTGAGATTAACAAAGGACCACTGTGCCTCTTTTCAAGCTTTCTGCTCCTTCTGAGCCAAAAGAACTTCTCCGTAGAGGAGGGAAATATTGAAGAAAAATAAAGCAATGGAATTGTCTCTTAGCAACTGAGTTCGTGCCTTATAAATCTTACTCACTTTAGATTACTGCTGCTCAAAATCACTTGCTTTTCTTACTGGCTCAGTTCAAATAATGTTATTAAATTATAGGAAAACAAAGGAAAAAAATCTAATGAATGAGTCACTCAGTTCGTCTATTGTGCTCTATCTTTGCTTAGCACTATTGATATAGTTGAGTTGTCTCTTTCTCTTGATTCCAGTTGTAAAACTTTTTTATATATCTTTTGTTGCAACTTAAATTATAAACTAAGTAGAAGCTAAATACCATCTTATACATTTCTAGGTTACCTGAGTCCTGAAACAATATAGGTCATTTAAGTAGTATGTAACGTATATGTACTATATATAAATCAGGTTGGGCATAGCTTAGAGAAAATCAGGTATCCAAAAACTCAAACCAAATTGGGGTGTGATTATTTACATTATAATATAATTCATTATAAGGGTTCTTCAGCTAGTAGATCTTCACAGTATTTTTCATTTAGCAAATATTTTTGAGTGCCTCCTACGCTAGACAATGGAAAGGATAAAGATATTCTCTGTGTGTGTGTGTGTGTGTGTGTGTGTAAATAGTTGTTTTGGGCTGTCACTATAATAAGATAGATAAGACTTGCGCACAAATAAGGCAGTTCAATGATAAATGCCTTGTGAGTGGTAAGCCAAGTGCTGCAGAAGTTCAGAGGAGGGAAAGGTCACTTCCAGCTGGGTGAGCTATTATGATTACATGGGCAAGGTGACATGTTAGAGAACCAAAGACTAACAGAGAGTTTGTCAAGTTTAGTAATTAAGGCAAGATTGAAGAGGTAGGTAAGATGTTGGTGCCTTCACGAGTAGAGCAAGGAGTTTAAATTTCAGTCACTAAGTGATGGGGAGCCGCTGACTTTTTTTATCAAAGTATTGCCTAGGAAAATTTATCTGGCAGTAATGTATAATTTTAATTTAAAAAAATTAGTCTGTTGATAGTCTTTTAGTTGCCTTACTTTTGTGTAAAACAAAAATGTGTTTATAAATAAGTCAATTATAGAACTGATTCATTTGTATTCTTTTTAAAAGGTAGTCAAAAAACTATTTTCAGATGAAATTAGATCCAGTAAGATGAGCTGCTTAGTTAAGATATAAGCAGTATATGAAGTGGGATAAAATACCACTTTTCATACTTTCTAAACTCATTTTTAGAGATTTTTTTTGTGTCAGTTAGTCATTTCACCAATTGAAGCAATGCAGAAATCCTCCATATTCTTTTTTCCCCCCTCTACTTGGATAGAATGAATGGCTGTAATGAAAAGAGCTTCTTATCAATAGCCCTCTTAGATTTATTCTTAATTTAGCCAAGTATTTGTACACCTCTGCAAAAGATTTTGTTTCTCTGCCTTCTCCTTTAGTGGGAAAAATAATCAGTAGGAATGACAACCTACCTCACAGGGTTGTTGTGAGGCTCTGCTGGTATGAAGATGAAGTGTTGTGTAAATACTCCGAAAATGTTGGTAAATGACTGAGAAATGGATTTTAGACATGTTGTTAGTGGAAACTGCTATAGATTGGAAATGCAATGTTTTAATAATAAAGACTATATAATAAGGTTGGCTATTGTTTTCCACACATAGTATGCCTCAGGGAATTTAGAGCATAAGATGGTTCCCACCCGATACTATAAAGGAAGTAACACTTCCTACGTATTTACCTCACAGCGAAATCATGTTTTTAAAACAGCACAGCCAGAGAATGATATGTTTTTGTGAGCCATATTAGAAACCAGGAGGTTGGGAGTACTAATCTTGACTTAGTTACTAACTTGCTCTGTCACTGGACAAGTCAGTGATCCTTTTTGTACCTCAGTTTTTTGACGATTCTGGAAGGAGGCCTACAGCTTCTCCAGCCAAAAGAAACTAACTGCCACATCAACAGCCTGGCACTGTAAGGGACTCAGGAACATATAACCAGAAGCTCCTTTGTAAAACAGTTTAAGAAGACTGTAGGTCGCTGAACAGCACACCATTTGCCCTGTCTTCTAACCCCAGTACTGACCAGTCGAGTTCCCGCCCACGTGCAGAGTTGCAGGAAAGAGGATGTGAGTCTGGGAAGGATTCATGGTTTCCACTGTGGAGATCTGGTCACATCTCAGGTCCATTATAGCCTGAAGAACCTAGAAAAGATCATATTTTGTTCTATTCTTGGTCTCTGGTGCTATTTGGACTTCTTCTGAGATGTTCTCAGTGTCTGTCTTGAGGAGCTGTAGCTTCTGAGCAGCCCTGACTACTGTCATGTCTCTCTGAGCTTTTGGAAGGATATGGTCTGGGTCCAGGACTACACTGAGTCCTGCTTTTTGGTTCTGATCTGGGGACTGTGTGTCTTCAGACGAAAAAAAAATTTTAACTCAGTAGAATTTTATTCTATGATGAATTCATGACAAGGACTTAATAATAACAAATGATATAAGTTGTTTTTTGAAAATGTACTTTGGGTTTCAGAGCAAGGGTTTTCTTTCTCTGCTTCTGACCTAAACATGAAGAAAAGTTCAGAATAGTGCTTGAAAACATCAGTTCATGCCATTAATTGGAAGCATTTCTTTTACCTGAAGTTGTGACTGAAACTGACTACCTCCTCTCAAGGCTTAAAAGTTAGGAGCACAATTTTAGAAATGAGAAATTATTTTGAATGTTTTCCTCTTTTGCTATACCTTTCAGGTGCCAGATAGAGCTTGCTGTGCTGAATTGAATCAAATTGAAGCATGCCTAGTAAAAAATAATAGCCCCTGGCTTGAGAACCAGACTTTAGTTCATTCGGAAACCAGAAGGATCCTGGCCCAGTTTTAATGCGTGAAAACTCTCCAAACCACCCTGGCTAGAGCCTAGTGTTGTAGAACCAGGCCATAAAACATGAGGGTTGAGGACTCTCCACAGTGGTGGGAATCTGCTGTTATTTCTCAGCAAATCAAATCCACAGTGAATACTGGTGTACAGACTGTGTGGTCTAGTTCAGGCTGCAACATCAGCATGAATAGTGGAAGACCAAGTTCAGGAAAGAGAAGGAAACCACAAAGATTAAGTGAAGAGGGAAGGGTTGCTTGGGTAGGCACAATGGCACATTTTAGACATTCAGAGGTCATTGCTTCTTTCTCTTCCTCTGCATATCTTCCCCACAAAAAGCTTATGGGGGGATAAATGGAAGAGGAAAGGCTTAACTCAGAAAGAAAAATAATTACATGAAGTGATCATTCGTACTGCCTGGGGGGACTTAATGTTTATTGGGTGTGCACCTCAGCCTAACACATTTGACCAGAACATTTCCCTGGATTCCTTACCCTTTAATAATGCTGTATAATCCAAGAGACTATTTACTATGTCTGATCCATTTGTCTACTTTAATTCTGTAAAAGCAGAATGGGAAGGCTTAGGGAATGCTTGTACTCCATTCTGCTTTCACAGTGTTGCTCATTTTCTTCCACGAAAAGCATAGCTAAAATCCTCCTTCTCTTTTTAGGTAACAGTATGACTAAATACATTGAGAAGCTAGAAGAGATCAAAAAAAGTGAGTAACACTACTGATGGTTTGGGATAATGGAACCCTGTAGTTGCTCTACAAGTTGGTTATTAACGAGCCTAACCACACTCTACAGCTGACACACACACAGAGCTATGGGAGTCAGGTGAACGTGGCAGGTACCTAGAAGGATGTGGGAAACACTGTGTGCCATTCTGGTCAGCTGCTAAGATTGTGGTCTTTGAGTCTGAGTTCTACCTGACTTAGATCCCATAGGAGATATTAATGTTGGAATGTGAAATAACCTCTAGTGAAGCACTGAGAACGCAAATTTCTAGTTTCATTTTACTGCAGTCTTTATGACCTTTATTCAAGGTACTTAATCTTTCCTATTTTATTATTTTCTCTATACCTGAGATAGGAGTAATAATAACTTATAACATTCTTTTGAGTATAAATTCGACAGTATTCATGAAAGACTTAGCAGTGTAAGAAAGAAAGAGCTTATTCTTAAGGTGGTGTTATACATTATAAATTCATTGCAGTTGGCTTTCTTTTAATTAAAAATCATATTTCATGCACATCCTTTTAAAAAACTGATCTTCGGCAAAGATATGCTTCTAGTCATTGAGTGCACTGCCCTCGCACAAAATCATAATTTTTCAATCTGTGTCCAAAACAGATGTAAAATGTACACATCAAGTCTAGAATTAGAGAAGTAGGAACATCTATTTTCTAAGATGGATTTGTTCATAGCTTCAGTAGGAGAACCCAGTGCTAGGGCAGTATTGAGCTACTGGCAGTGAACAGGTACTCTGATTGATAGCAGTTCAGGACTTGGCTCTGGTAATATACATCTTCTGGGAAGAGAATATTACAAATCCAAAATTCACCAGAACTTTTGTTTTTATACAGCAGGCCTTTTAATTTAAATGATAATGTCCTGTTCCTTTTGAATTGCTGCAGTATTGAGAAACCCCAGACAATAGATCTGGACTCAGGAGCAGCTTCTTGCTGACTCTTGTTATTTGCCACGTTCAACTACAAGGACTGATGCTATAGACATTTGTTTTTTAATGTGTGATGTCTCAGTATCCTTTTCTTCTTATATATTTTATATTGTAAACATTTAATGCTATATATTTAAAATGTTATATATCTGTAAAATATTCCACTTTAAGTATATATATTTTAAGTGTATATTAAAATTTTAAACTATGGAAAAAAATCTTGTTTACTCACCTAAACTTCATTGTTGTCGTCCTTAATTCATCCACGGCAAGCAAAATTCAACTGGCCTGCTTCTGTCTTGGTTTGTAGCCTCTTTCACCTCCTAAGCATTTGTAGCTGAGTGTAAGCTCACCTGTCCACACCAAAATTTGTCCCATAAAAATTGCCCCATTCCACCCAGATTGCTGAACCCCTGTTTAAAACAGTTCTTAAAAGCACAATGTGGTTTCTTGAATATCTAAACTTTAAATGGAGCTTATCTCCCAAAAGAAATACCTGTGGATTAGAGTCCTTGAAAATGCTTACCTCACCTTCCTTCTTTAGAAGTTGTGGGCTTCCTTTTAGTAAGACAGCAGGTGCCTCTCACCTTTTACACGCTTTGTGCTGATTCTCTGACTAGAATTACTTCAGATTCTGGTTTGGGATCTATATTTTGGAAGATATTTCCTTCTGTTTTCCCATCTTCGGTTGTAGGTGTTCTTTTGGGTCAGAAGGGAGGAGAATATTGCCTTGTTTCATGACACCCTAAACCCGTCACTTTTCTCGGATTACCTTAGATGCCATGTCTTTCTGTGAAATCACAAACCTTGTGCTGTTACTTCCTTTGATTTGTCTTCCACTGTGAGCCCAACTTCCCTTTGCTAATAATGTGTTTTAACAGAACCCTGAAAATGCAGAATTCCTTTGTAATCTGAATATTCTTTCAACTCTGCCTGGGGAAAATAGACACACTGTGTCTATTGACCATTCACAAAGCCCATTCTTGGCTTCTAGTGGTTAGATGACACTAGTTGGGCCCAGTGTGAAACATCCTAGATAGTTAGGTCTCTGTCCTTCCAGTAACTCGAGAGAGACATACTTAGATTCCAGACTTACCAGAGAAGCAAAACTTGATAACATATCTGAAACTAGGATTTTTTGTCTCCATCACAGAGTTTGGGAGAAGCTATAGTAGCAGAAGCTCCATTCTTAAAGCTCTGTTCGCCCTTGCAAGGACAGACTGTCAGAGCTTTCCAAGTTATCCTTTTTATAAAATTTAAAACTTACTGTAAAACGTCTAGCTTGATCTTTTATCTCTGAGTAATAATGTCAGAAAGTCCTAATGATGGCTGTCCTTCTAAACCAGAACCAGGTATGTGGAGTTCAGGCTCAAATGTGCATTGGGATTTCTAGTGCTTATGAGAGGATGCTAGAAACTATGATCATTAGAAAATAGCAGCACCTGTTTTCTCGTGTAAGGTGATTTCTATTTAAAGGGAATTTTAATGTGTACATTTTATACTTAGAATGTGAAGAATTGGAGAAGTGTTTCAAACTATGTTACTATACCAAAAGAATATCAGTGGATAAATGCCAGAGTGCAAACTACTTTGAAAGCTGTTGACTGTTTTCACTGGCTGATTTATTGCCATTTTGCTTTACGTACGTAAGTGACTTTTGGTGGGCAAGTTGGTGGCAATTGAGAGAAATACTATAGTCGTTCACTTGTACTTTTTAAAGCTTCTGCTCAGCTTATTGGGGTCTGCATCCTGCTGGGTTTTAGAAGCTCCTTTGCATCTTGTATCTAGAAGAAGCTGTTTTAAGAATTTTCTGGAAGAAAGGTCAATTTTTAGCCAAATTGCTATCTTTAGGACATTTTAGAACAGAGAAGCTTTAATTCCCATAAGAAAGAGTCTTGATATATTTACAGAAGGCCTGTTTTTAAGGTAATATCATTTCCCGACTCTGAGTCGCAAGCTATTTGGTAAAAACCAAGCTAACATTATCCTCCCAAGTAACTATTTGGTCTGCGCTGGTTTTTTGGAAAATTCATGGAAATGATTAGTATCACCAGGTAAATAATCTTAAGTACCTTTAATCCTTTCCTTTGTTGCTAGGAGTCTTGGTTTATGAGACAGTGAAGGCCATAGCAATTATCCAGCTAACCTTTAGTAATTCTGAAATAACGAGGCAGTATTTAAGGAGTCAAGGACGCCAATATATAAACCCAGAAGAGGAGTGAAGGGAAAAAGGGTAGGCAGGAGTTCAACGCTGAAAACTCTTCAGAATTGGCAAGTCATCCTCAGAACAGTTTAGGGAAGCCAACTTTTAATATGCCTCTATGGGACAAATGATAAAGTGAGATTGGCGAAATTTTTTAAAACTGTTTAATATGATATGAAGAATTATTAACACAAACAAATGCAAAAGTACCCCCATTGAGTTATGTCCCAGAATTGTAAAGATAGCACTGAGTAAATATTGATGTTTTCAGTTGATTTTTCTTTTTTTAAATTGTGGTTAAAAAAACCCCACATAACAAAATTTACCATCCTAACCTTTTTCAGTGTACAGTTCAGCAGTGTTAAGTATATTTACTTTGTTGTACGATAGATCTCCAGAACTTTTTCATATTCAAAACTGAATAGGTTGATTTTTATTGAAGCGGAGTTGAGGGAAAATTGATATAAGAGATTATCAGGACCAGTTACAAGTTTGTGCCCAGCATTGTACTCCAGGAAGTAAAAAAAGGGTTGGCCTGTGTCTCTAGCATAGTTTGTAGTCTCAGGAATAGAACTGTACTGTTTTCAGGGCAGAGATAGAATAGTAAATGTCTTACCAGCTCTCGACCTAGGGCAGCTCAGCTTCTCTGGGTCTCTGTCCTCATTTGTAAAATGCAGATGTTTATTCCCTGCTTATTCTGAAAAGGATTTAAAGGGCTTCCAAAAATGCATGCAATACAATTGGAGACAGCATAGTAAGGAAAATGGTACACAAATAAAGGGGAGGGGTAAAATCATTAGACCCAAAAAGGTGGCTTATAAATTCAGCTTGAGGCTTCTTACTGGCCAAAGCAAAGGAATAAATGCAAAGGTGATATAATACCTGCCATGCTTAATTCTGAGGATATCATGAGGATCAAATGAGATAAAACATGTAAATAACTTGAAAAATATACCATATAACTTGATGACTGGAAAGAATTAATATCTCTAACGAAAGCAAAATAAGCCTGGAAAAAATATTTGTCCTGTTCTGCTTTTCAGATTATAGATACAAAAAAGATGAGCTTTTTAAGAGACTAAAAGTTACAACTTTTGCTCAGCTGGTAAGTTTAATGATCTTCCACTGGAGTAAAGACTTTCTAATTTGTGCTGCTTTTTGTGAGTATTTCTAAATTCAACTCTAAGTAATGTTTGCAGAGGGTTTTCTTCTGATTCTTTCTATTTCACCTATGAGAGGACTAATTGGTATGAAGTTTTCTTTTTTCTTTGATAAGAATTTTATAAAGTAAAATGTACATTCTCCTTTTTAATCATCAAATTTGTAGTTTAGGTTTTATTTTTCCTTGCCCATTTATCTTAATATTGAGAATATAGAATTCTGGATTCTTTATTGCTTGGACATTTTTCTCTGTGGAAAGCAGGTGATCTCCCATCTATGACTGGGTTCTTTTTCCAAGTCTTTCTGCCATGGTCTATTTTGTTACTTTAGGGAAGTCGCTTTCTTCTTTCATTTGAAAATTATGGACAAAGTGTCTCTCTGACCCCCAAACAAGGGTTCCAGTGATGTAACTTAAGGTGGATGTTGGGTCTTATGAGCTAAGTCGTGAAAAGTGATTTATTATTTTTTTTAATTTGAATTCTACCAAACATTTAAAAAAATTTTTTTATTGGTGTATAGTTGATTTACAATGTTGTGTTACTTTCAGGTGTACAGCAAAGTGAATCAGTTTTATATATATATATATATATATATATATATATATATATATATCTCCATTCTTTTTCAGATTCTTTGCCCATTATAGGTTATTACAGAGTATTGGTTAGAGTTCCCTGTGCTGTACAGTAGGTCCTTGTTAGTTATCTATTTTATATATAGTCATGTGTATATGTTACTCCCAATCTCCTAATTTATCACTTCCCCCCAGGCAAAAGTGCTTTAAAAACTGTATGTTGGGTATACAACATTGTAATCAATATATTCATAATTACATTTATTTCTTCATTGCATGAAGAATTTCTGATACAATGCTGTTAAGTATCGCATTTTCAAGAAATAGCATGTTATGTTGGGACTAGAATATGTATGAATGCAGTTTTAAACTCTTACTTATGTTTCGTGTCCAAAATTATCCTTTTGGTCTTTTAAGTTTATTGTGTAATGTTTTAAAGAAATCTTTTCTTCTGGAATGATCATCTGCAGTGTAATTACCACCCCCAAAGTAAGAAGACCTGAGATTTAGTCTCCAGTTGGGGACACTGACGGTTTCTTAAAACCAGGAGATCTTTGATGTTTGATATTTCCTCATCTTTTGTTAAAAACAATTGCCTCTGTTTAAAGACAAACAAACATACACACTTCTACACGTTTCATTCTTTTTTCTATCAGGTCATCCAAGTTGCTTCCCTATCTGATCAAACACTGGAAGTGACAGCTGAGGAGATTAAAAGGCTAGAAGGTAATGAGAAGTGAGGATATGGGGAAAACAACAAATTGACCATTTGACTATGCTATTGTGTTCCCAGGGACTCTGATGTATCTATTTGTAATTAGATTGTTACTCTCTGAGAAATGCTATCTGGTGCTTTGCTAATTCTTATTTCTTTAAAAAAGCCATCTCATTTTCTGGCTATAACATTTGCAGTCTTAAATGTTTTAAATGTGTTTAATATACTAATTACTTTTTTTCAACAAATATTTTTAGTGCCTTCTATATAAGTACAGGTCACAGAATTAGGTGCTATGAGACTACAAAGATGAATAAAACACAGCACTGCTTACATGGAGCTTGTAGCCACGAGTGTGCACTGCACATATGTATGTGTATTGGGTGAGGAAAATGATAACAGAAACACAGAATTACTAAAATGACAGAAATTCATGGAGGACTAGAAGGAAACCATCGTTTGATGAATATATATTGCTAGGTACTTCACATGAGTTTTCTTATTTAATCTTCTCAAAAACTCTAGAAGGAAGGTACACTGTACAGATGAGAAGCCCAAGCCTCAGAGGTTAAACTTCTTGCTCAAAGTGAACAGCCAATAAGGAATGGACATAGGATACAAATCTGCATGTCTCTGGTAGCAGCCAGTGTCTTCTCACTGCCTTTATTGCATCCTTATGGGGTCGTGGAATGTGCCTTTCGAGAGAGATGCAGGGTGCTGTGAGAGCTCTGTATTTTCCAGCTAGGAAACTGAGGTAGGCTTCTTCCAGGCTTTTGAACTGGGCCTCTGCCCCCTTTAGGGGTAGAATCTCAACAGGTGCAAGTTAAGGGTGAGGCTGTCTCAGGCTGAGGAGTAGCCTGAACAAAGGCACAGAGAAGTCCAAGCGTGTTTGGGGAATCTCATAATCCAGTCTGGCTGTGGCCTGAGGGAGGGGTAGGTGCGGGGGTAGGAGATAAGGCTAGAAAGATAGATAGGCGCCAGATTTACTTTCTTAAATACCAAGTTGAAAAGAAAACCTCTTAGGTGTTCTGTCATGAAAAGAATTCACAGTGTGAAGGTCTTTATTTTATCCTGAAGTCCTCAGCTGTTAATGTGTGGCTGTTTATTGAAGGGGAATGTGTTTTGTTAAGGTTGATGTAGGCCAGGAATTTAACTTCTGATTTCAAGACAAGTTTCTCAGGAAGTCTGAACACTGGGTTTGTACAACTCAACTGTCATTGCCCTGGGCTTGTTTTTGTTAGGGAGGATAAAAAGAATCTGTAAAAGACAGGAATTTATCTATGACAGATGCCTCTAACACAGCAGAGAAATAAGGGCTCTTTGTAATAGAGATAATTGAGTCTCCTCATATGAGTACCCCCAATTTTAACCCGGTTATATAAGTACCTGGATTTTGTCCTTTAATTCATTGTTGAGATTGCAACACCACAACATATGGGCACATGCAATTTTCTCTTCTGAGATAAATTTGCAGGCTTTTGTAAAGTAGGACACCATAACATGTGAGTAATATTAGTGTTTTTCTAGTGCTCTATACAGAGTAATAACTCAGGAATGCCTGTAGAACAGATTGTATCTGTATGCATATTGGCCAACTTTGAAGGAATAAAAAAACTCCTTTTATAATGTTTATTGTTTTTTCCTGACTTAAAAGTATATTTCTAGAAAATTAGAAAACTGTAAAAAACATATAAAGAAGAAAATTAAAATAACTAATAAACCCTATTAACATTTTGGTCTGTTTTCCCCACTCTTTGTATATAGTTTTGTATTATGCTGTTTTCAATTAACATTTTATCATGCACACTTTCCTATGTCATTAAATAGACTTCAAAAGCTTAATTGTAAAGGTTGTGTTGTCATATAATGTCTATCCTTTGTATATGCCACATATTTAATTATTCTCCTATTGTTGGCCATTAACGTTTTTCTAATTTTTCATTCTTATAAGATAATGCTGCAGTGTAAACCCATAAATGTTTGTATGGTTCTGATTTATTTCCTGAAGATAAATTGCTGCAGATTGTCAAAGGGTGGAACCATTTTAAGATGCTCGGTGCTGATTCCACATTATCTCCAGAAAGGTTCTACTTGTTTGCATTCCCACCGAGCAAATGAGAAGACCCATTTCTCCCCATCCTAGCCAATGACGAATAATTCTCATTTTTGTAAATGTTTGCCAATTTGATGGATGAAAAATGGTATCTAATAGTTTTATTTTGAATTTCTCCAATAGTGTGATTGAGCTTTGCGTATGTCTGTGTTTGTTGGTCATACGTATTTCTTCTTTTGAGGACATTATATGTCCTTTCCCATTTTTTTCCTAATGGAATGTTCATCTTTTACCTATTGATTTGTAAAATCTTTATATAATTATGATATCTTTATTCACTGGAAACCAATATAACCTTGAAAATAAATGAGAAAAATCTTTATTTGATGATTTGGAACAATACCCAAGCTGTATTATTAAGTAAAAAATAAATAAATAAATAACAAAATAAACAACAAATCAAAGTGTAGAGCAATATGAATAGCATCCTCCTAGATATGTGAAAAAGAGAGGAAATAAAATATATACAAAATATGTAGTTGTTTCATTTCTGGAAGGAGACAAATATTTGAAGGTAGTTCCCTTGGGGGTGGAGGCCTGAGGGCCTGCAGGTCTGGAGTGAAAAGAAGACTTCCTTTCCATGTTAGCAATTTTATCTTGTTTGCATTTTTACCTTGTGCACATGATCTTTTTTCTATTAATGGACTAGTTTTAAAATTCCTAATAAAGTGTATTAACCTTTTCTCACTTATATATGTCATGAATACTTTTCCTAATTTGTTATTGACCTTTTAATTTTCTTTGTGTTGTTTTTTGACGTATATGAGATTTGCATTTTTACATGATTAAATCTATTAGCCTTTCATATTGTGTTTTCGTTTAGTGCTTTAGATTCATAAAATCCAAAATAAGATATTCATCTATTAGCTTGCTAGGTTGCTTTGGGTTTTTTCCTACATCAATCCATCTATATATGTTTTGGTATATGAAATGAAGGGGTTATCTAAATTTGATTTTTTGGGGATAGTTGACAAATTATCCCAGCACCATTTATTTAATAGTTCTCCCTTTACCCACTGATTTTTGATGTTACCTTTAACATATATTAGATTTTTGTATATGGTCTAGGATTTGTTTCTGAGTTCTTTGTTATTTTCCATTGTTCTGGTACATTGTTTTGATCATTTACCTTTTCAGTATATGTTACTATTTGAAAAGGCAGGTTCTCCAAATTACTTTTCTCTCTCTCTCTCTCTCTCTCTCTATATATATATATATACATACATATATCTTTTTTCTTCTCTTCTCATCTTTAAAATTCTTTTAAGCTTTTTTTTAAGCCCATTGGGATTTGTATTAAGGCTAAAAATTTGGAAATTTGGAAGGGATTAACATCATTTCACTTTTAGTCACCAAGTCAGGAATATGCAAGGTATGTCACTCTCTCTTCATTCAGGTCTTCTTTAATGTCCCTAAGTAAAATTTTTATAAGACCTATAAAGGACTTATAAGTT
>RJWK010038594.1:8635-20836 GCA_004363435.1 Platanista minor | reverse complement strand
AAACACATTTCCTTTATCTGTTCATCTGTCAAAGGACATTTATATTGTTTCCATGGCTTGGCTATTATGAGTAATGCTGTAACGAACGTGAAGGTACAGATGCCTATTTAGGATGGAGATTTCATTTCCTTTGGATATATATCCAGAAGTGGGATTGCTGGTTCATACCATATTTTTAATTTTTTGAGGAACCCCATACTGTTTTCCATAGTGGCTGCAACAATTTACATTCCCACCAACACAAGGGTTCCCTTTGTTTCACATTCCCGCCAGCACTTATCTCTTGTCTTTTTGATAATTGCCATTTTAACAGATGTAAAGTGATAGCTCAAGGTGCTTTTGGTTTGCATTTCCCTGATAATTAATGATATTGAGTGCCTTTTCATGTACTTATATTTGTATGTCTTCTTTGGAAAAATGTCTAGTCATGTTCTTTGCCCATTTTTTAATCATATTATTTGTTTTCTTGCTATTGACTTGTAAGAGTTCCTTATATATTTTGGATATTAGCCCCTTAAAAGAGATATAGTTTGCAAATATTTTCTCTCATACAGTAGGCTGGCTTTTCATTTTGTTGAATTTTTCTTTTGCAGTGCAGAAATTTTTGTTTGATGTAGTTCTTCTTCTTAACTTTTGCTTTTGTTGCTTATGCTTTTGGTGTTACAGCCAAAAAACATTCCCAAGACCAATGTCAAAGAGCTTTTTCTCTTGTTTTCTCCTAGGAGTTTTACACTTTTAGGTCTTATGTTTAAATATGCAAGTTAATTTTGTTAGTGATAAAAACAGGGGTCCAAATTCATTGTTTTGCATTTGAATATCTAGTTTTCCCAAAACCTTTTATTGAAGAGACTACCCTTTCCCCATTGGATATTCTTAGCTCCCTTGTCAAATACTAGTTGAATGTATACATGTGAGTTTATTTCTGGGCTCTCAATCCTGTCGCATTGGTATATGTGTCTACTTTTATGCCAGTACCATACTGTTTTGATTATTATAATTTTATATTCAATAACTTTATATTACAATGTAATATAGTTTGAAATCAGGAAGTATGATGCCTTCAGCTTTGTTTTTTCTGAAGATTGCTTCGTTATTCAAGGTCTTTGTGGTTCCATATGAATTTTAGGATCATATTCTCTATTTCTGTGAAAAATAACATGGGAATTTTGATAGGGATTGCATTGAATCTCTACATGGCTTTGGGTAGTACAGACATTTTAACAATATTAAACTCTTCCAATTCATGAACATGGGATAACTATCCTTTTATCTGTGTCTTTTTCAATTTAATTCATCAATATCTTATGGTTTTCAGTGTACAGGTCTTTCACTATCTTGGTTAAATGTATTTCTAAGTATTTTATTCTTTTTCTTCTGTTTTTTTTTTTTTTTGGCTGCACTGGGTCTTCACTGCTGTGTGCAGGCTTTCTCTAGTTGCCGTGAGCGGGGGCTACTCTTCGTTGTGGTGCACAGGCTTCTTGTTGCGGTGGCTTCTCTTGTTGCAGAGCATGGACTCTAGGCGTATGGGCTTCAGTAGTTGTGGCATGTGGGCTCAGTAGTTGTGGCTCGTGGGCTCTAGAGCACAGGCTCAGTAGTTGTGTCACACA
Source organism: Platanista minor (assembly GCA_004363435.1). Classification (NCBI taxonomy): domain Eukaryota; kingdom Metazoa; phylum Chordata; class Mammalia; order Artiodactyla; family Platanistidae; genus Platanista; species Platanista minor. The sequence continues at coordinate 19,229 of RJWK010038594.1, read as the reverse complement.
GGCTTAGTTGCTCCAGGGCATGTGGGATCTTCCTGGACCAGGGCTCAAACCCGTGCCCCCTGCATTGGCAGGCAGATTCTTAATCACTGCACCACCAAGGAAGCCCAGTACTTTATTCTTTTGATGCTATTATAAATGGGATTATTTTTCTTTATTTCTTTTACAGATAGCTTATTATTAATGTATAGAAACAGAACTGACTTTTGTATGTTGAGTTTGCTTCCTGAAACATTACTGACTTTGTTCATTCTAACATTTTTCCATTGGAGTCTTTAGGGTTTTCCATATATAAGACCACATCATCTGCAAACAGAGATAATTTTACTTTGTTTCTGATTGGATTCTTTTTATTTCTTTTCCTTGCCTATTTGTTCTGTTTCAGACTTCCAGTACTATGTTGAATAGGAATGGTGAGTGTGGGCACATTTGTCTTGTTCCTGATCTTAGAGGAAATGCTTTTAAACTTTCACTATTGAGTATGAAGTTAACTGAGTTTGTCATATATGTTGAGTTACCTCCCTTCTGTACCTACTTTGTTGAGAGCTTTTATCATAATGATGTAAAATTTTGTCAAATGCTTTTTCTGCATCTATTGAGATGATCATAGGATTTTTATCTCTCATTCTATTAATGTGATATATCACATTTGTTGATTTGCATATGCTGAACTATCCCTGCATCCTAGGGATAAATCCTACTTGATCATTGTGTATGATCCTTTCAATATGCTGTTGAATTTGGTTTGCTAGTATTTTGTTGAGGATTTTTGCATCTATGCTCATCAGGGATTAGGCTGTAATTTTCTTTTCTTGTAGTGTCCTCAGCTGGCTTTGATATCAGTATAATGCTAGTTTTTGATTACTGATTCAATCTCATTTCTCATTATTGCTTTGTTCATATTTTCTATTTCTTCCTGATTTAGTCTTGGTAGGTTGTATGTTTTTAGGAATTTATCCATTTCTTCTAGGTTGTCCAACTTTTTGGCATATAATCGTTCATAGTAGGCTCATATGATCCCTTGCATTTCTGTGGTATCAGTTGTAACATCTCTTCTTTATAATATTTTTGAGTCATCTCTCTTTTCTCATGGTAAATCTAGCTAAAGATTTGTCAATCTTTTCAAAAAACCAACTATTAGTTTTGCTGATCTTTTCTATTGTTCTCCTGTTCTCTATTTCTGCTCTGATCTTTGTTATGTCCTTTCTTCTTTTAACTTTGGGCTTAGTTTGTTTTTCTACTTCCTTAAGGTGTAAAGTTAGGTTGCTTATTTGAGATCTTTCTTTTTTCTTAATAGGCATTTATCACTATAAATTTTCTTCTTAGAACCACTTTGCTGCAGCCCATACATTTTCAAGTGTTGTATTTCCATTTTTGTTTGTTTCAACATATTTTTGTATTTCCCCTTTAATTTTTTCTTTGATCCATTAGTTTTTCAGGAGTGTGATGTTTAATTTCTACATATTTGTGAATTTTCCTACTTATTAATTTCTAGTTTCATATTATTGTAGTTGGAAAAGATATTTGACATGATTTCAATCTTTTTAAACTTGCAAAGACTTGTTTTGTGAATGTAAGATCTGTCATTGGAGAATGTTCTGCATGTGCATGAGAAGCATGGGTTTTCTGCTGCTGTTGGATGTAATGTTTTATATAGGTCTGTTAGGTCCATTTGGTCTAAAGGATAGTTCAAGTCCAATGTTCCCTTGTGGATTTTCTATCTGGATGACTTATTTATTGAAGTGCATTATCAAAGTCCCCTACTACTATTGTATTGTTGTCTCTTTTCCCCTTCAGATCTGTTCGTGTTTGTTCAGTATATTTAGGGGGTCCAATGTTGGGTTAGTGTGTTTATAATTGTTATATCTTCATGATGAATTGACCCCTTTATCATTATATAATGACCATCTTTATCTCCTGTGACAGTCTATTTTGTCTGATATAAGTCACTACCTCTTCTTTCTTTTGGTTTCCATTTACATGGAATAACTTTTTCTATCCCTTCACTTTGAGCCTACGTATGTCCTTAAAGCTGATGTGAATTTCACATAGGCAGCATGTAGTTGGGTCTTTTTTTTTTTTTTTTTAATGCATTCAGCCACTCTTTACCTTTTGATTGGAGATTTTAATCCATTTACACTTAAAGTAATCATTAATAGGTAGGACTTACTATTGCCAGCTTATTGTTTTCTTGCTATTTGGATTTCCTTTAGTTCTTTTCTTCCTCTCTTGCTGTCTTTTGTAAGTTGATAATTTTCCATAGTGGCATGCTTTGATTCACTTCTGTTTATTTTTTGTGTATATACTGTAGTTTTTTTGCATTGTGGTTACTATTAGGATTACATAAAACATATTATGAATATAAAAGTCTATTTTAAGCTGATAACAACTTAACTTTAATCCCATACAAAAACTCTACCTTTTTAATACCCTCCACTTCATGTTTTTGTGTTCTCATGATTTACATCTTTTTACATTGTGTATATATTAATAAATTATTCAAGCTATAGTTGTTTTTAATACTTTTGTCCTTTAACCTTTATACCAGAGTTAAGTGATTACCACACCACCATATTACGTATTGAAGCATTCAAATTTTACTATATATTTGCCTTACCAATGTGTTTTATATTTTCATATGGTTTCATGTTAGTGTCCCTATATTTCAGCTTGAAGAACTACTTTCAGCATTTCTTGTAAGGCAGGTCTCTTGGTGATGAACTCCCTCAGCTTTTGTTTATCTGGGAAAGTCTTTTCCTCCATTCATTTCTGAAGGACAACTTTGCCAGGTAAAGTATTCTTGGTTGGCACTTTTTTCTTTCAGAACTTTGAATATACCACCCTACTTTCTCCTGGCCTGTAAAGTTTCTGCTGAGAAAGCCACTCATGGACTTATGATTGTTCTCTTGTATGTGAGGAATTTTTTTCTCCTGCTGCTTTTAAAATTCTCTCTGGCTTTGCTTTTAGATAGTTTTTTTACAATGTGTCTTGGAGAAAATATTTTTGAGTTGAAACTTGTTGGGGGGACCTATGAGCTTCATGAACCTACCTAGATGCCCAAATCTCTCATCAGATTTGGGAAGTTCTTAACCATTACTTCTTTAAATAAGCTTTCTGCTCCTTTCTCTCTCTGTTCTCCTTCTGAGACGCCAATAGTATGTAGATTTTTCTTTTAATGGTTCTTATAATTCATATAGGCTTTCATTCTTTTTTCTACTCTGACTGGATAATTTCACATGCTCTGTCTTCAGGTTCACACATTCTTTCTTCTGCTTGGTCAAGTTTAATATTGAAACTTTCTATTGAATTCTTCAGTCTTTGTGTCTAGGATTTCAATTTTTTTTTTTTTAATGCTTTCTGTTTCTTTGTTGAACTCTCACATGGCTCATGCATTGCTTTCCTAATTTTGTCTAGTTGCCTGTCTGTGTTTTCTTGTAGCTTACTGAATTTCTTTAAGAGGATTATTCTGAATTATTTGTCAGATAGTTCATAGATCTCCATTACTTTAGGGTCAGTTATTAGAACTCTATTAGTTTTCTTTGGTGGCATCATGTGTACCTGATCCTTCTTGCTCATGCTTACTTGCATTATTATCTGCATATTTAAAGAAGCAATTTCCTCTTCCAGCCTGTCTCAGCAGATGGGTGGTGTTGCTGACTTCCTTCCCTACCCTGGTGGGACATAGGATGTGCTGCAGAGCTTCTTTATGTCTCTGGACAGCCTTCCTAGTTAGGTAGGGCTGGAGCATATCCTTGGCAGTTGGGCAGGGCCAGTGACTTGCTCCCCTATCCAGGCTCAGCCTGTAGATATGCTGTGAAGTTGCCTGGCATCTCCAGCCAGATGTCCTCGTTTGCCAGGCCTGAAAGCTATGCTTAGTAGTTGGCCTGGGCCACTGTCTTGCTTCCCTGTTCATGTGGGTCTCTAGAGTATGCTTTCTGGATAAAACAAACTGCCAGCTGTGGATCCAAGCCAGGCAGATCTGGCAACTGACCTCCTTGGCCAGATGGGGCCACCAATTCAGCTCTGCAGAAGAGCAGACCCACTGGTTGGGATCTGCACTTGGGTACTACCAGCAGCAGTAATGTGGTCTTCCAAGATGTACAAGCACATTGCTGTGAGGCCCACCCCATTTCTTCTCCAGCTGATTTTTCCCACTGGTAAATGTAAGGCAGTACCTAAGTGTGCCTCCCTGAAAGCATCCCAGAATGCTGGAGACACTGATGTACATCTTGAGTTCTCCTCTTCCCAGCAGAGAAAATATACATCCAGAGAGACCACTTCAGTGTGGTGCTGCATCAGCTTGGGGGAAGGGTCTTGCAGTCAGAGTGAAGCAACTTCTTTTACCCTTCTAATGTGTTTTATTTCTCTTTTTGTGGCCCAATGGGGTGCTTTAATCTCATCCCTGAGTTTTGAGATCTTCACAAAGGTGTGTTGTCTATGGATAATTCCTAGTTGCTCTTTCTGTGAGGGAGACTGAAGTTGAGAATCACCTACTTTGTCTCTTACCGACATCACTCTGGGCAACAGTTTTTTTTTTTTTTTTTAACTAATTCATTATTTACTTATTTTTGGCTACACTGGGTCTTTGTTGCTACATGCAGGCTTTCTCTAATTGCGGTGAGCAGGGTCTACTCTTCGTTGTAGTGTGTGGGCTTCTCATTGTGGTGGCTTCTCTTGTTGCAGAGCATGGGCTCTAGGTACACAGGCTTCAGTAGTTGCAGCATGCAGGCTCAGTAGTTGCAGTACACAGGCCCTAGGGCACGCAGGCTTCAGTAGTTGCGGCGCATGGGCTCAGTAGTTGTGGCACGCAGGCTCAGTATTTGTGGCTCGTGGGCTCTAGAGCACAGGCTCCGTAGTTGTGGTGTACGGGCTTAGTTGCTCTGCAGCATGTGGGATCTTCCTGGACGAGGGATCGAACCTGTGTCCCCTGCACTGGCAGATGGATTCTTAACCACTGTGCCAAGAGGGAAGTCCCTGCAATAATTTTTATAATTAGACAGGTTGATGTTATGCTGCGATAGCTGCCAAGTGTGTGTTATTAAGAACACTGGATATAGATACGTTAATGGGCTGTGGGGAAAAAAAGGAAGTTGGACCACTCCTTAATCATAGTTAACATTGAAAACAGAAATTCTTATATTTTAAAATTCAAGGATTTTACAGGTCAGCATTGACATGTGACTTTGATATTTCCATCACATAAATCTGTTGAGATGAGACTGTTGATCTATTGAAGTCAACTTTGTTAACCTCTGAAAATGAGATTCCAGAAAGCCATACCCTTACCAAAAAGCCCTCTACATGTACACACACAAGGAAAAGTTTCCACAGCTCAAGCCAGTCAAACAATGCTCAGATGAAAGAGTGGCCTCAGTTAACAAGGCCTCCAGTTCCCCAGCCAGTGGGTATTCAAGTATTGGCTTTGGCAGGCAGGTGCTGGATGACACACAGAAGGAGCCCTAAGAGGCTGTTTCCCCTTACACCACTTCAAAGAAGTTTGGATTTTCAATTTATTTTTTAAAAGCAGATACACAGTAAACATCGAAATGTGAGTTTTATGCTAAATACATTTTGGTTTCACAGCAGTTATCTCTTGCTGCCAGAATAGCCCTAGGGATTAAGATGGTTTATTGGGATCAAATGTCTAGGAGATTTATTATAGTGCAGACTGTTTACTCATTCCCATTAAAATGCCGATTATGCTTATTTCTTTGCCTCTCTGTCTTCCACCTCCTGTCTTCCCTCTTCCATAACCCATATTCTATTATTTTATTTTCCTGCTTTAAAATGGATCTACTTGGATTTTTATCCTTTATCAAAATTGAGTCCTTGCAAACTCTCTGACTTTATGGGGGCCAGGGAGTGGCAATGGCATGCTATGTAGTTCATTAAGGTCTTGGGAACTCTGAGTCCCTGGTTAGCAACACAGAGCAATAAAAAAAGTATTTTCAGGGACCATATCTGATGACTGGAGAGAAGGATGTACATTTGGAATAATATGTTGTGAAGAATCACAAACACCCTAGCTATAATCATCTACAATTTAAAGACATGTAAGAGCAAAGATAATTTGCTGTCAGGTATTTGCTTTACTTGGATAATGAGGAAGATTACCTATTTTATAGCCAAATTCTATGTAGACCATTCAACAAGACAGACGAGTTTATATACAATATGTCAGCTCTCAAGAATAGACATGAGACATCAGAAAACATGATGACTTAAATAAGAAAGCTACAGCCCAGGAAATAATTCTACAGGACATGATAATGCGTCCACATTACAAGAAAGCCAATCAGTGAGTCCATTAGGCTGTGTTTGATATACCGAGGCAAATGTTTGCTATACCCCGATAAATTCATCTTGAATGCTCCGTGACTATTACAGTGCCTGGCATGGAAGAGATCTCCAGTGAGCTTCTGTGGAAGGAATGATTGAATATTGCTAACCTGCTACTCATGGGGTGTGCAAATACACTGCTATCATTTTCCTTTTTTTTTTTTCAGGTATTATGCTTAGAAAGATCTAGACCAGCTGTTGTCAAATTCAGCATGTATGAGAATCACCTGGAGAGCTCTTTACAACACAGGTTGCTGGGCCCCACCAGAATCAGACTTTCTGATTCAAGAGGTCTAGGATAAGGTCTGAGAAGTTGCATTTCTAACATACAAAGGTGATGCTGTGCTGCTGGTGCATTTTGAGAACCATGTTGCCTATAAAGTGATGAAAGGGCAATTATACACTTGAGGGCAAAGAAGTGCTCAACTCTGCTAATTTCAAAAAGCATGATTTGTACCTATTGGACAGACTTGGAGCAGTTACTGTCTGCTGCTAAGGTTTCTATTACAGATGCAAGGAGAAAAGTGTTCTCACTCTTGCTTTCTGTCTGTCTGAGGCAGCCAAGATTGAATAGGGGAACATGGGAGAAAAACATGGTATAACAGTAAAAAAACATGAAGAGAACTTTTGCAACTCAGAAATGACTTTGTAAACAGTGAAGACGTGTTTTACTCCAAAGAAGAATCTAAAATTTGACTTTACATGAGAAGAATTGGAAAATTGTTTCTCTACACCCTCACCTTCTGGTTGAGTCTACTTTTTCAAGCTTAAAGTTTAAAACTAATTAAATTAAAAGCCAAAAATAAAAAGCATTACTTGAAGTCTTTGGTTGTCTGATAGCTCAGGTGCCTTCCAACTTGAAAATTCTTTGAGTCTCTGGTCAATTATTTGAATCCCTATTGATATGGCAGAGAAGGAAGCTGATTTATTATAGGCAAAAGATAACATAAAAAATAAAATGACTACTGCAAATTGAGGCTTTGTTAGGCTCTCTGCTAAACTTTGTAGGTATTATCTTATTTATTCCTAATAACAATCCTTTGAGATCAGCACCATTTCTCTCCCTATGTCACAGCTGAGAAAAAATCAGGCTAAGAGAGTTTAAGTGACTTGTCCAAGGTCACACTTCCAGTATGTTGTAGAATCAAAACTTGATCCTTTCCCAATACACAAGAATTTAAAATATGTAAGTGAAGTTCCAAATAGGACATGGTAGAAGAACCAAGACTAACAGCAATATTAACAGTGCCAACTGTAATGATAGCAATTAGAGTATTAGTAATAAAGAGCACTATCATATAGGTATTACTATCCTTATTTTATGTTTGAGAAAACTTGGAAAAGTTAAGCAATCTTCCTGAGGTTATATAGCTTGGCAAGATATGAACTAAAGACTAAGGATTCTAAAGCTCACGTTGTTTATACACTACCACCAAAACCTAATATCAAGCAGTACCCTTCCTCGACCCTTTAATGGCAATCCACATATTAAATACAAACTATTACATTAATGTAACTAGAAGGTTCCACAAAATAAAAATTCACTGATTCCCCATTGACAGCAGAAGAATGCTGTGATGAACCACTTTATACATATCGTCAAATTTTATGACCATATCTAAAAGTGTTTTGGGTCCAAGGGTATATTTATTTTCATAATTGATTTTTATTTGTATCAAAGAAGTACATGCATGTAGCCTAATAAGACATATAATAGTTTTATAATAAATAATAACACCCCTTGCTCCCATTTTCCTCCCCTCCCCCCTCATCCTGCTTGCCAAAGGCAACCTCTTCTCCTCTTCGCTAGCTCATCTAGTATTCACCTCCACATTTCTAAATACAGCACGCAGCTATCTTTTGATTCACTAATTTAAAACATTATTCACTGTGTTCCTAACGTGGAGCATTAGGATTTTTCTCTCTCATATGACCCCCTTATCTACTTCATTCTTTCAATGTAGTTATATTATACGTTTTGATTATTATTTGGTGCTTTCTTGAGTATGACTACATAAATACTGTTCTCTGCTGAGTAATGTGTTATGATTACTTCAATTTTTCTATATAAACTTTTTGGACAAGTTTGGCTTTTTCTAGAATTGATAACCTTCATTTTATTCCATTTACTTGAATCCCCTGAGACCTACAGCTAAATCTTAGTTCCATTAGTGGCTTTGAAAAATGATTACCAAGATAAGATTTTACATCACCAAATCTGTCCAATCATCTAGTAGTTTCCTTTTGTAACTCTTGGAGATATCCCTCCTAGAGTTCTCTATTTTCTTATTCCAACCTGAACTGGTTGTTTTTTCAGTCACCTTCACGGTTATCATCCTTTGTCATCAACTTGCTATTTTCTCACTCTCTCCTGTGGTGGATTTCCTGTTTCCTGGGTTCCATACCTTTCTCCTACTTACTGTATTCCCTTATAAAATAAAGCACATCTTCTCGGAACTTCCTGCAAAAAGATGCATGGTATATAATTTTTGAGATTTTGCATACCTGGACATTTTTTTATTAAAATTATTGATAGTTTTGTTTCAATACAGAACTCTAGGGAGAACTCTTTTTCCCTAAGAATTTTATTCTTCCATGGTCTTCTAGCTTATTATGTTGCTATTGAGTAGACCAGTGCCATTTTCGTTCCATGTCCTCTGTGTGTGACCTTGTTTTTCAGAATCTTCTCTTTATTCTTGGTATTTGAAATGCCATGATGACATGCTTTTGTGGCTGCTGCCAGATCAGCTATTTATGAACCTGACGATTTTGTCAGAGAAAGGAATAAAGATTGTATTCTCCAGAATTTATCAAAAGAAATCCTTTCTCCCTTTTTTGACCTGCATTCCTACAATGCACATGCCCATGAGAGGAGGAGGGAGAGAGAGAGGGATGCTACCTGTCCAGATGGGCTACCTGAATTTAATAAGAAGCTAGTGCACAAAGGCAACTTGAAAAAATATGATGTGCTTCCTGTTTGCAAGGCACAATACCTCCTTTCAGGATGCTTGTAATTTACCATGGCACATGTGATAAGAACCTAAACTCTAAGAGCAAATTCATAATGACATTAAAGGAAAAGTGTGACAGTACTTCAAGGGAAGATGAGGTAATTTCAGATGGGGAGATGGGAAATATGCTAAGAATGAGGAGCGTGTGGTGAGTCAGGGATGTGAGGAGTGTGGTAAAAGTAGGGAAGGAGGTTAGCATTTGAGGGGCTTTGAAGTCTGAGTGGTTAGTAGTAATAGAAGAGGTAGAAGATGCATTTACTTATAGGCAACAATATGTAAAAGGCATAAAGATGGGAAAATGCACATCCAAGAATAACAAGTTGGCTGGATCCTGGTTGACACATGGAGAAATGGGAGATACATAAGTGGAAATTTGGGATCAAAGCATGTCAAGCCTTGGATGCAAAATCATTTGGTAGCAGGGTAATTTACTTCATTCATTTCTTCCCATTTACTAATTCATATTCACTAACTCACTACTGTGAACCAGCCCTTGTGCTGGGTGCTAGAGACAGACCTGGAAGAGACAAGGTTCCTGCTCTCAAGCAATTAACTACCACATGTGACGGTGCCTTGTGTTGTCCTTGTGTTTGTACCTAAGTTCTGCAAATGAAGTATGACTGAGATGTGTTAGGATCACAGAGAAAGGAGTATCCAGATTGCCTGGGATGTTCAGGAAAGGCCAAAAAGAGACGATGGCATCAAGAAGGAATCAAATGAACTATAGCAGTTGCCAGAGGTATAGGCAGAGCATTCCGGACAAAGAAAGTGTACAATAAAAGGCACAGAGATGAGAAAGGACATGGCGTATGTATTCATTTATTCACTTATACTGCAGTTTTTTATTGAGTACTGACTATGTAGTAGCTACAGTTCTAGCCATGTTGGGGGAACTACCAACCTTTCAATACAGAGCATGGTGTCCCTTCAGACTTAGCTTCATGAGAGCAAGAATTATGTCTGTCTTACTCATTGTTGTATCAAATACTTAATATTTGTTAAATAAATATATGTTGAAACATGTGGAAGCATGGTAATGGATATCCACAGAAAAGAGGATAACTACAAGATGATAAAGAAGTTCATGAGAGAGATGTTTTGAGAATTATTAATATACTATGTTAATTAAAACTGGGAATATGGAGAAAATTCACTGAAGATATATATATAGAAGATTAGAGGGTAGGGACTTCCCCTGGTGGTCCAGTGGTTAAGACTTCGCCTTCCAATGCAGGGGGTGAGTGTTT
>RJWK010038593.1:0-20736 GCA_004363435.1 Platanista minor | reverse complement strand
TAAAAAAAAAAAAAAAAACTAATGGCCAGGGACTTCCCTGACGGCACAGTGGTTAAGAATCCGCCTGCCAATGCAGGGGACACGGGTTCGATCCCTGGTCCGGGAAGATCCCACATGCCGCGGAGCAACTAAGCCCGTGCGCCACAACTACTGAGCCTGCGCTCTAGAGCCCGAGAGCCGCAACTACTGAAGCCCGCGCGCCTAGAGCCCGTGCTCCGCAACAGGAGAAGCCACTGTAATGAGAAGCCCGCGCACCGCAACGAAGAGTAGCCCCCGCTCGCTGCAACTAGAGAAAGCCCGCGCGCAGCAACGAAGACCCAACGCAGCCAAAAAATATAAATAAATAAATAAATTAATAATAATGAAAAAACCCAACAAAAAACAGACAAAAAACTAATGGCCAGTGTCTTGGAGGCTTCTGGGTGGCAGGTCCCAAGTCCAGCCTGGCCTGTGTGTTGTCTCGTTCAATTGTCACACGACTGCAGGATGCCATGGCTCATTTTACAGATGAGGGAGCTGGGCCGTCCAGAGGGTTGGCTCAAACGCACAGAAGCGGGGCTGCCCTGGCTGCAGTCGGTGGAGGGGGTGCGAGCAGCCTTACTGTTCTCCGACATCTCCAGGACATAGCGGATCAGCGGGCTGTTGCCGTCAAAGGGCTTGGCCCACGTCAGGTTGATGGCCCTTCTCTCTGCGGCGCTGAGAGTTGCCACTGGGTGCTCAGGGGCATGAGGCAGCTGCCTGGAGGAGACAGGTGTGGCGGGGCCCCACTGTGAGGTCTACAATCAGGTGACACCCAGTACTCAGTCTGAGCTCCCATGATATCTGGTGCTCGGCCCCCGAACCCAGCCTTCGGGGCCATCTAGCCGGAGATTCTGTGCACTGGCTTTGGAGCCCACCTGTCCAAAGCCATAACCCAGACTCCCCGCCCTTGACGGGGGCTGAACTGAGCCGGTGAAGGCCTGGAGGATGCAGGGGTGAGGTGGGTGGGCTCGGGTCACACCTGGCCTGGTGGCCTGCCTAGACGCAGCCTTCCCTTTGCTGCCTGCACCTCTTTACCCCGGAGCCTGGGCAGGCTGCCCTCACCTCACACGCAGATGGGCACTGCGAGAGTCGTTGCCTCCGGCTGAGAGCACCCGGCAGGTGTAGGTGCCGATGTCCCCGGACCACGTCTGCGAGATGTGCAGGGAGCCGTTTCTGTCCAGACGGATGCGGGGGTTGCCCTCCATGCTCAGCGTGGCCCCACCCTTCTCCCAGATGTACCTGAGAGTAAGAAGGACTGCTAAGTAAAGAGAGGCAGGGAAGGCAGGGTGGGGGGCTGCTGGGGTGGGCACAGCCCAGGGCTGGTCTGGAACAGGGAGCAAGCCCCCAGCCACAGCGGGGGCACCTGCAGCCCATCACGCCTGCGGTGGGGCCCTTGGTCCAGGAGCGTGACCGCATCATTGTCCACCATTCACACCTTCAGTTCAGGTCCAGGTCTCACAGCCTGGTCTCTTTTGGCCGGAAGCCATCACCAAGCGGCTCAGAGTGGACAAAAGGTATTCTTCCAAAGAGGTTAAAAGATTAGGGCTGGAAAAAGAATGAACGTCTCCATGTAGACTGCATGTGGGGATTAGTTTTATGAAGGGAATCGTTAGATCAGTGCATCACTGTGACAAATTAACTTCGGCGTCCAGAAAAATCACTTTAGCTTTGGTCAGTCAGTACAAAGGGGGACTTGAGAAATTACACACACACCCGCGCCTGACAATGAGAAATATCTGCTCTGGATTTGCTCTGGAGGAGGCACAATAATTGTCATCAACACACACAGGGTGCCAGCTCCTGGGAGGATGTGGGGCTGCTACCCCCCAGAGAAGGTCAACCAGGGCGACCAGGGCAGGAATGAGGTCGGGCTGGGATGCTTTCCTAATAACCCATCAGTCGCTCAATGAAGGGACAGGGTGATGGGACTGAATCACACGGCCCTAGAACTCTCTGGGTTTAGGGAGTGTGAGATGGCTGGGGAGAATGAGCCTGTAATATTTTTAACCTAAGTTTAAAAGAAATCAGAAAAGTAGCAAGTACAGATGAGAAAAGAGCAAAGGAAAAAGGAAAAAAACCTCAAAAGCTTTCCCCTAAGGGGTAATCATGAGTCACATTTGCGGGTAAACCTTCCAGACTCTTCTCTCCTGGGCAGTTACCACATTGCTACTATGTTCTGGGGTCAGATTCTTGGGTCGAATGTTGCCCTGGTCACTCACCAGCGTTGTGGTCCTGGGTATATTTATTTAAACTGGTTGTGCCTCAGTTTCCTCATCTGTCATATGAGGGAAGTAATACCACCCACCTCATAGGGTTGCCATAAGGACTGTGAGTTAATACAAAATACTTGGAGCAGCGCCAGAAACATGGTACGTGATTGACAGAAGTTAGCCATCACTATATATTTCTACTGATACAGCATATTTTTAATATAAATAATACCTAGCTATCTATCCATCCATCCTGACTTTAAAGCTGCTTTTTCCACCCAAGCCAGTATCATAAATTCCTTTTAATGTGACATTTCCTCACCATGGTTCACGCTGGCTGCATAGGGCTTCAATGTAACTGATCCTGTAATGTTGGACATGCAATTTAGCTCCCTGTTTTCTGATACGATAGTTAATGCTGTGATGAACAACCTTGTGGCAAAATATCTGCCACATTCTAAGTCATTCCCTCCAGTATAAATTCCCAGCGGTAAATTGACAAGTTAAATGTTAAGGCTTTTTATACATATTTGCAAATCGCCGAAAGTAATCACCGAGAATTCATCTCTTTAGCTAGAAAAGGATCATCCTCGCCAGCACTGATGGGACGGATAGAACTTTACTTAAAAGCAAATGTAGCTGCAGAGAGTAATTCCTGCTTAAGAAACAACCTATAACAAGCAGACATAATTTCTCCCAGGATGTGGTGCTTTAGGAAGTATCTATCACCACCTGCAACGTGTTCCAAAACTACTGAACTTGAATCTAACGATCAGTTACCTGAATCTAATTAGAAACACAAGGGATAGAAGAAGAAGTGAACCACACCACGAAAAAGCAGCTAGCCAAACCCAGATGTGGGCTATTCTACAGCAGGGATAGTCTGCAAACTATGGCCTGTTGCCTACTTATGTAAATAAGGTTTTATCGGAATACACACACGCACACACACACACACACACACACACACACACACACACACACTGACCTCTGTCCTGCAGAACCTGGTTTCTCCAACGAATTAAGTTCATGAAAACAAGGCAAAAATGAAAACATAAATGAAGACAAAAATAAAAAGGGGAGAGGGTACCATGTAGAATAAAAGAGACACACCAATCAGACACAATGTGTGGACCTTGTTTGGACCCTGAGTTAAACCAACCCACTGTAAAAAGACACCTTGAGACAATCATGGCGACTGGAATATGAGCTGGTATTAGAAGAAACCAAGGAATTGTTCATTGTGTCAGGCGTGACAGGGGACATGGCTGTTATATTTAAAGAAAAGTCTTTTTCAGTAAGAAATGACATATTTAATGGTGAAGTTACGTTTGAAAGTTGCTTTTTAAAAAAATGTGCAGTTGAAAAACAAAAAAAAGTGGGGATGGACTTCCCTGGCAGTCCAGTGGTTAAGACTCGGTGCTTCCACTGCAGGCGGCACAGGTTTGATCCCTGGTTGGGGAGCTAAGATCCCGCATGCCATGAGGTGCAGCACACACACAAAAAAGCATGGGGGGACACACATGAAACAAGATGGGTTAAACGAGGGTAACTGTTGAGGCTGAGAGGTGGGTACAGGAGGGTTGAGAATACAATTCTCTTCTTTGGGGTATGTTTTAAAATTTCCAGGGCTTCCCTGGTGGCGCCGTGGTTGGGAGTCCGCCTGCCGATGCAGGGGACGCGGGTTCGCGCCCCGGTCCGGGAAGATCCCGCGTGCCGCGGAGCAGCTGGGCCCGTGAGCCGTGGCCGCTGAGCCTGCGCGTCCGGAGCCTGTGCTCCACCGCAACAGGAGAGGCCACAACAGCGAGAGGATTCCATAATAGAATGTTTAAAAAAAAAAAGAACCCATCAATCCATTTAACTTAGGGTAAAATTTCCCCAAATAATCTGTAATGATATAGCTGGCTATTAAACAATTTTGATGAGTGGTTTTCAGCTTTAAATAATATTTTATAGTCCTCAGGAAATCAAAGAGGTGCAAAAATATTTAGTTATAAGGACATTCAGAATGATATTTCTTAACATTAGCAAAAATTCAGAAACAATCCACATACCCAGCATTAGGGAACTGGTAACAAATTCTGTGGTGTCCACACAGTGGAGGACTGAACAGTCATATAATTGACAGAGGGAGAGATTCACAGTAGGTTCGTAAGGGGAAAAGCAAAGTAAAACACTGTTTCTAGTTTTTCCAAATGACACCCAAATATTACTGTGTCTAGTGAAAGGAAACACAGATTAGTCTGCTTTTCTACTTCCTCTCTCTCCATCCCTCCCCATGGTCTTTGGTTTGCCTGCATTTTCTATATTGTCCTCCTAAAACGGATACCTATTAGCTGTATAATAAGAAAAAACAGTAACAACATTGATTAATATTAACAAGGTGGACTGTTCGGATTCAGTCTAGATCTGGGTTCAGATACCAAACAGAAGCAATTTCGGAGGCTTTTCATGCTGCCACCTGCACCTGCCCAGCCTGCGTCCCCTGGAGCCCAGCTTCATTCTGAGGACATGTAACCAGGATTAAGTGGCTACCACTTTAGTCTGATTTGGTTGTTCAAATCCTTTCCAGTCTGTCTGCTCAGGGAACCCCTGGTATGTTTTCTGCCACCAGAACAGGGATTTTAATTCTGGCTGCACGTCAGAATCACCTCGGGGACTTCTAAAAGATAGTTAAGTCTGGGGCCCACCCCACCTCTAAGACTCACCTCAAGGAGGTGGAGGGCTGCCGGGAAGCTGACCTCCCCCAAGGTGATGGAAGCCAGGCATGCGTGGGAGATGTCGGGGTGGCCTTGGCCACAGATTTTGCCAGTTTGGGGGGATGATGGACCAATTCTGTTCCCTCCCCCATCTAAAAAAGATTGTCCTAGATGGGTAATTCCACTCTAAGGCGAGGACCCCTCCAGTAAATTGGAACAGTGATTTCCCATCTGCAGTTCACTGGCGGTCCTGGAACGTGGGCCTGCAGATATATTGCAAAGGGTCCCTAAATCTCTTTGTTCACAAGAATTGTCCAGAGGATGAATAAAATGTGCAAGTTTTTCCCAAGTATTAGTAGATAACATTTTAATAAAATACCAATTTATTTTAAAGTTTTACCGACTTAATATAGCTTTCGTTACAATAAGAAGTTTCAATTAATGGATGCTAAAATGATAGCGACTATTTACACATGGGTCTGAGACCCACAGCAGTGTTCTATGGGGAGAACGTATGGGTTCTCCTGGAAGACATTTTTACAGTTGGTACATTAATTTTTTTAATAAAAATCTAATAAACCCTGGGATAAGCATATTCTAGATTATCTGTTGGCCATGTTCTAACTACATCTATGTGATTTCAAGGCTCATGTTTGCATTTGATGATGACTACCCTAAAGGGCCAATGTTTAACGTTTAATGAGGTGTTTCTCCAACTGGGGCCTGAGACAGATCCTCTGAGAATGGGTGTGGATCTAAAAAAGCCTAGTACCCTTGAATGTAAGGTGGTGCAGCCCTGTGGAAAAGAGTATGGAGGTTCCTCAGAAAACTAAACATAGAATTACCATACGACCCAGCAATCCCACTCCTGGACATATATCCAGACAAAACTATAATTCAAAAAGACACATGCACCCCTGTGTTCATAGCAGCACTATTCACAATAGCCAAGACATGGAAACAACCATGGATGTCCATCGACAGAGGAATGGATAAAGAAGATGTCATACATACACACAATGGAATATTAGCCATAAAAAAGAACAAAATAATGCCATTTGCAGCAATGTGGACGCAACTGAAGATTATCATACTAAGTGAAGTAAGTCAGACAGAGAAAGACAAATACCATATGCTATCACTTACATGTGGAATCTAAAATATGACACAAATGAACTTATCTACAAAACGGAAACAGAATCGCGGTCATAGAGAACAGACTGGTGGTTGCCAAGGGGGAGGGGGTTGGGGAAGGGATGGACTGGGAGGTTGGGGTTACAGATGTAAGCTTTTATACATAGCCTTTACACAACAAGGTCCTACTGTGTAGCACAGAGAACTATGTTCAATATCCTCTGATAAACCAAAATGGAAAAGAATATACATACATATGTATAACTGAATCACTTTGCTGGACAGTAGTAATTAACACAACATTGTAAATCAACTATACTTCAATAAAAAATAAAATAAAAAAGGGGAAATAAAGCCAAAAAAAAAAAAAAAAAAAATGTAGTACCCTTGCCGCCAACGTTGGCTTCCGGGGTCCCATTTGTCACGGCCATACAGACTGTCATATACCCAGTGGCCACCAGGTGGGGCCCCAGGACACAACTGCCTCCTGAGCAGAGCGGGTCATTACTCCAAGTGGCATCAGTGCCCGGCCCTTCCAGCTCCGTGCCAGTTGCTTCAGCAGTGACATTGCCCATAAAACAGAGAAGCAGCACGGGGGGAGTATTTATTTCTAAGGAAACAGTGACGTTTTCTACTCAGCACCCCAGAGCTCAAGGGAGAGCCCGAAGGGACCATTTTGTTCCTGTTTTAGTTCCAGGAAGTGTCCTTGTGCCCAGCCTGGGAGGGCTCCCAGCTTTCGTGACTTTCTTGGCTGCTTCTGTGCTCCCTGGCCTCTCCAGGGCCTTCCACAGCGCGACCTGGTTCCCTCCAGGCCAAGTGGCTTGCCGAGGTCTGGGCTTCCAAGAAGGATGGTGGGATGGTGGGGGTGGCCCCAGGCTGGGCCTCTGTCCCTCACATGTGTCCCTTTGAGGGTCACCTCAGGACCCTTTCCCTTCCCAGCCCTGTCACTGCTCCCACGCCTGTTTACCCAGACCCCCCCCCTGCTGTCCACGCAGTGGGCGGAGGGTCTAAGACCTGGGGGGGTGGTGCTAGCAAGGGGTCCCGGAGCCTCCACCTCTCCCCAGACAGATGCCTCTTTCAGGCATTTACTTAGTGTCCCCCATGTCCCAGCCCTGCACTAGCTCTGCACGGGCCACACTTACCCGTGTGGACACTCGCCCAGCAACCAGTTACCCCCTAAAGCTGCCCCTCCCCTTTTGCCTCCAAGGGGCCACAGCCAAAGGAGTACCTGACAGTCACTCGGGGGTCGTGGGTCACTCCGCACATCATGGAGGCCTGGGTTCCCTTGATGACGCTCTGGTCCTGGGGGGGCTTGGTGATGCGGGTCCGGGCTGAAAGAGAGCAGGGAGACGGCGTGGTGGGAAGAGAAACAGGTGGCTCCCACAGAGACAGGTGAGATGCTGGTGTAGGGGAGGGGGACCTTCAGGTGAACGGCACCCGAGTGGCTGAATTCTACGGGTGGACTGGTCTGCTGTGGTGAATGTCCCAGAACGTTAAGAACCACGTGCTTCCACGGTACATGAATTCTTGGAAGCCACGATCACAGAGGGGGGCTCTTTTAATTTTGCTCCCACAAACCCACGCAAGGGATGAAGAAAGATCAGGGCTGTGTTCCCAGCACACCAGTGGTCCAGCCAGGGTAAAAATAGGATCGTCTGATTCCGGGTCTAATGCATCACATTACCCACCAGGCCCCTGGCGCTCAGCCTAGAAGGGTGGCCCACACCTACGTGTGGTACCAGATCCCAAGTGGTACAATCTGAGGGCGGGAAGGGGCTTGGGAAGTTGCCCCAGAGCAGGGGTCACAAACCACAGCCTGGGGTCAAGCCCAGCTGGGGACCTGGCTGGGTAAATTCCCCCGTACTGGCACTCAGCCACACCCGCTGGATTCACCACCAACTACAGCTGCTCTCTTGATGAAACAGAAAAGTTCATGGAGCTGTGACAGAGACTGTTTGGCCCACAAAGCCTAAAATATTTACTATCTGGCCCTTTACAGAAAAAGCGTGCTGATTTCGGCCCTAAAGTCTATGCCCATCAGCTCTCTCTTTCCTCAGCTTGTCCAGGCACGGCCAGAGCCTCGCTCACATGGCATCACCCACGGGACCTTGGCCTTCCTGTGGCCTGTCCTCTGCATTGATCCACCCAGGTCCTTCTCGTAAGACGTGCTGGCTGGACAGACACGCGGATGTGGAGTTGCAGGTGCTCGCGCGCGC
Organism: Platanista minor; assembly: GCA_004363435.1. Classification (NCBI taxonomy): domain Eukaryota; kingdom Metazoa; phylum Chordata; class Mammalia; order Artiodactyla; family Platanistidae; genus Platanista; species Platanista minor. Next base: position 12,456 of record RJWK010038593.1, on the reverse strand, counting down.
TCAGCGCCAACTAACCCGCAGGCATGGAAAGAGCTCCCTCTCGCCCTGCATACTCACCCCACACGACCAGGTTGGCCGAGGCTTCGTCGGCCCCCCGAGAGTTGGTGGCCAAACAGGTGTAGGTGCCGGCGTCGGAGGTGTGCGTGGGGCTGACGAGCAGGCTGCCGGATTCCAGGAGCGTGAAGCGAGGCAGCTGGACAGAGCCGCTGGCCAGGATGCGCTCCCCTGGGGCGACACGGGGCGGGGATGCATGGGTTCAGGCTGCAGCCCTGGCACACTGACATCGCCAAGGGCCTGGACGGCACTCCCACCCGTCCCCGGCCCGTCTGGGGCAGGGTGAGCTCAGGCAGAATCCCAGCTTTAGAAAGGCTGGAAGGGCCTCCGGTGGGGGGATTGTGGTGGCAGCGGGTCTGGGGACCAGAATGGTTTCTGACTTGGTGACGGACACAAGGGTACACGGTCAAAGAGTGGGTGGCCCAGAGCCCAGGTCTCCTGATGTCTCTCCACCCACCACGCTGTCTGCTCTTCACCAGAGGAAGCCAGCACTGTCTCTTGACGCTGCCGGGCACAGCCCTCGGAGGCAGCTGGCACCTGGGCTGGGGGAGAGGGGACAGAGAGCTCTGACAAAGTGGTGATGGGCATCCTGTGGAAGGATGCTTCTGGAGAGTCACCTGCACGGGAGCGGAGGAAAGTGATGGATGGGAACAGCAAGGGGTGGGGGCGGAGAGGGACACATAGGGCAGGGGCAGCCCTGGTCTGGACGGACCTCCCTCTGCAGTGGGACCTAGGGAGGCCTGGAAAGAGGGAGAGAGATGATACGCCACATGTGAGTGAGTCTGAGAGTGCAGGTTTTCGTGACTGTACCTATTTTAAAGAAAATCCCACGTGTCTGTACAGAGGGGACTGTCCATGCGCAAGGCTGGGGGTGAGCAGGTCCCTCTGCACACACGTGCGGGCATACTGAACAAGTGAGTGTGTTAGGTGGGTGTGTTTATTTCTGGGCCTGAGTGTGCCCACACTCCCCCCACCAATAGTGATGGAGTATCTACTGTGTGTCAGACTCTGTTCTAGGCCCTGGGGAGATAGCAAGGGACAAAACCGAAAGCCCTGACCTCGTGGGGGGCCAGGCAATTAGCAAAACCAAGGCGCAGATGATCTTGCGTATTAGAAGGTGGGAAAACAAAGCAGCGAGGGGTCGGGGGAGGGCCTGGGTGAGTCCTGTGGAGAAGGTTCATCTGAGCAGAGGCTTGGGGGGGTGTGAGTGAGTGACTGTGTGTGTGTGTGTGTGTGTACGTGTGTGTGTGTGTGTGTGTGTGTCCCCGGGGAGGGTTGTGAAGGTGAGTGTACAATGCAGAGCGTGGAGGAGTCACGTGGGGTGGGTGGACCTAGGTAGACAGCTTGGGCTTTGGTGGCTCAGGTGTCTGGAGCCCTGCAAGCTGCCTGCGGAGGGGGGATGGCCTCCTACCTGTACTAACAACCTTCACCGGGATGTTACATCAGCCATCATTGTTTGGGCTTCCCTACTTCCCAGGCACAGAGCTGGCCCTTCATGAGCATCCTCTCGTCTAGTTTTCATGCCACTCCCAGGTGTGTGTCCTACTGTCCCCATTTTACAGATGGGAACCTCGAGGCTCCAAGGTCACAGGCCTCACAAGAGGTAGAGCTGAGCCTTGAGCCCGGCAGGGCGGCACGTGGTACCTACCGTCGTGTGAAAGAAACACTCTTGGGTTGTACAGTGCACAACCTTCCCAACTGTACATGGGAAACCCCACCCGGCTGGAGCCCTGAGGACTGCCCTACACTTTGTCACGTGGCCACACCCTCCAAAGCAGATCAGTCTCAGCTACCTTTCTGCCAAGTGATGGCCGGCCGGGGCGCCCCCGAAGTCTCACAAGCCAGCACCACTGACATGCCGTCAATCACCGTGCTGTCCAGGGGGCCCCTGGTGATGTTGGGGGCGATGCCTGCGAAGGGAGACAGTGGGGCCTCTTAGGCACACCCCAGGTCCTTGTTCTGCCCTGCCACTCCCGCTGGCTGGAGTGGGTCCCTCTGCAGGGAAGGATGCAGGTGTCCTGACAGGGCCCCAGCATTGGGAAGAAGCCCGGAAGGCCCACGAGGGGCTCCCCTTACCACCTGCCCCGTGGAAGGACCCAGGTGACACCAGTTCCCACCCTGCCAAGTCTCCATTTAGGGGAAACTGAGGACCCCCAAGGGCAGCTGACACGCTCCATGACAAGGTAAGTGGGATTCATCCTTCATCAAATGTGAAATCGAGGCTCTGGTTTGTAAAAGAAAAAACGGTGCTGGCTGCAGAAGCAGCAGGTGTCACTGGCCAGAGCCACCCAGCCCCAGGAGACAGCCTTCTGGGATCCTGTCTCTGCACTGCACAGCATCCTGTTCTCAAGAGGCCCCTGGCTTGGAGGAAAGCTGCATCCTGGGCGGGAGGGACTCAGGCAGGACGGGAAAGGTCAACTCACTGGTGACGGCCAGGTAGGTGGAGGTCTGCACCTCGCCGGCCGCATTTCGGGCGAAGCACTGGAACATGCCTGTGTCGTCGGGCACTAGCCCGCTGATCTGCAGGCCCCCGTCGCCTCGCTGCTGGAAGCGGCTCAGCCTCCCCACCTCCACCACGGCCGAGTCCTTGTACCAGGTGATGGAGGGTGGTGGTACACCTGTGGGAGATGAGCGCCCACCGTCAGTTGCCTCTGAGGGATGCTCAGGTGGAGGCTGAGGCAGCAAGTCCTCGGGGGTGTGTGTGTGTGTGTGTGTGTCCCTGGGGTGTCTCGGTTTCTAGAACTTTCTCAGAGGTGCCACTGTTGGTCTTGGGAGTGGGGAAAGATGTTCTCAGAGGGACAATTCTCAAATTCTCACAGAGTAGGCGTTCCAAGAAAATTTTTAAAATCCTGGGGTTAGTTTAGCTTGGAAAGGCTGGACTGGACAAGCTATATTTTTTTTCTGCAATATTTAGCAGAGTCTTTTGTGTGCTCTGGGAACCTCCAACTGGGCTTTCACAAACCCAGGTGACCAGAGAACCCTGTGCCAAGGGGCATGCAGATGGGATCAGCGTTCCTTTGGAAGCCCCCTCCTACCGGGTCGCACAGGGAGGTGAATGGGGTTCCCCTTACCCCTCAGCCTTCCCCAAGCTGTGTCCCCAGCCTGGCATGCTCTTCCCATGGGTATCCCCTGGCCCCCTCACCTCTCCCACTGCGTCTCTGCTCAAATGTGACTTCTACAGAAAAGATCACCAAACCCCGTTTGAAAGACCACCCCGAGGCTCCGAGCCCCCTCAGCCTGCTTGTTTTTCCTTCCCAGCACTTTTCAACCCTGACGTCCTCTAATATTTCATCCAGTCCAAGCAGTGCCTTCTTTCACACGTTGTAACGTCTCAAATCAGGACGTGTCTTACAATCGACAGCATGTCATAATTTAATTGGCAGTCCCTTTTCTTTCTTAGAAGCACATAAAATCATGGGGCAACTTACAACCCATGGCATTTTAGATGAAATGAAATACGCTATCTTTATTTGCTTATTGGTTTGTCTGCCTTCCTCATGAGAACTAAGTTCTGTAAGAGCGGGGATTTGGCTGTTTGGTTCATTCTGTGTCTCTCCAGCCCTGAGAACAGTATCGGCACATGATAAGCCCTCCAAAAAGTTTGTTCAATAAATGAATGGATCTCTGTCTTCCCCTGGTGTGGTCTCAGAACAGGGGTCAGTATCCCCCCTCCCCCTCCACTGGACCCTCCCTCCTGCCTGGGCTACATTCTCCTCTCTGTTCAATGTTAGACCCTGTCCCGTCATGCACGCTCTCCCCTATCACCCCATCATCCCAGATTTCACTCTGGTTTCGGGGTGCCTTTCAGCTCACTGGAACCTGAAGGAGTGGGGGTGGGGGTGGTAAAAGTAGGAAGTCTGCAAGAACTCTGACAAGGCGGGGTTAAGTAAAAATGGTGGGAGGAGATGAAGCAAAATGGCCCAGACACCAGGCAGAGATGCACTCAGTTCTGACATAACGATAATTTGGCATTGTCTACAACTCTCAAATTATGGGCAATTTGGGTCTGTCACCTACCCGGAAATTACGGTAATTTGGATTCATTTGTGACCTTCAAGTTACGGTAACACGGGGTTGATTTCCAGCCCTGAGATTATGGTAATTTGGCCCGTTTGTTTCCTGGGGTGTCTGCCTACAGCCAGACTGACTCTCTGCTCAGTGATGAGAAAGAGGTGGAATTTAGAAAAGTCCGTGTCAGGGACAGGAGCAGCTGAAGGTCCGGGGGTCCCTGTCCCCCTCCATCTACACCACCGCGTTACCTTTGGCCCGACAGGGGATGTCCACCACTTTCTCCATCTCTGCTGTGATGTGTCTCTCTGGCTCCTTGACAAACTGAGGCGGTTCTGCAGGAGGGGGGACCGGGGTGTGTGTCAGAGCTGTGCTCCTGTTGGTATGGCCACCGTTCGGGTCACCCTTAAGTAGCCCCCAGCCATGCTTGGGGGACCCCAGCAGCCCCACCCGGTCTCACCCAGAACAGACAGGTAGGCGCCACGGACGACAGAGGGGGCACTGCTGCTGCGAAGGATGGCCTCACACTCGTAGTAACCGGCGTCACTGCCCGTGGGGTTGGGGATGGTGAGCCGGCGGTTGTAGTCGCTGATGCCACTGGACAGCGGCACCCCATCTTTCTTCCAAATGATGTGCAGCTTGATCAGGGGCCTGGGTTGGGGGTGGGGGGGCGAGGGAGGCAGGCCATCAGCCACAGAGACTTCAGAGGCCCGAGAGGCAGGGCAGGGCACGGTAAGGAATGCAGGTCCGGGGCCAGGCTGCCTGGGTTTGCCCACGCCCCTAGGTGCAAGCCGTTGTTTGGTGCGGTTCCTTCAGTGCTCTGGGCCTCAGTTTCCTCGTCTGTGAAATGGGGGCAACCGTGCCCACCTGGGGGTTGTGGCGAGGGTGGATGGATTCACACAGGACCCAGTCCCGGTGGTAACTCATGCTCGGGGACCCTCGAGAGCAGAAAAGCGTCCTTCCCACGCATCTCTCTTTCTTCTGCTCTGCTCCGCGTGCCGTGCCCCATCCCATAGAAGTCAGTGGATAGGAAAGTGTGAAAGGTGAGGGAAAGTGACAAGTTGAAATGGGAGAGAAGCACCCAAAGTTTGGAGATGGGGAAACAAAGGTAGGCAGGTGGACATACACACCCTCAACTTTGAGAGAGGGCTGAAGGTGTAAGCTGGGCCCTCTTTCCTCCATCACTGACCCCCGGCTCCCCGAGGACCCCTGAGCTGGGTTTGCCCGGCTCTCCTGTTTAGCACCTGATGGACTCCCAAGGGTGGATATGCCAAAGTGGGGTCCGTGCTAGTTCCCCGGGGGCTCAGAGGGGTCCCGTGAAAAAGGGGTTTTGTGGTAAAGTGAGTTTGGGCAGTCTGGCCTGAATGGTGTTTTGTAGGTTCCTCTCTGCTCCCTTAACATGCTCTGTTGCATCCTGGCGGCCTTTCCCCTACTTGTGAGAAACTTGGGCTCTGAGAAGTGTACTTTTATGTATTAAAAAAATTTTTTGGCTGCGTTGGGTCTTAGTTGCGGCACGTGGGCTCTTTCGTGGTGGCGTGCCGGCTTCTCTCTAGTTGTGTCGTGCGGGTTTTCTCTCTCTAGTTGTGGCGCGCGTGCTCAGTAGTTGTGGTGCACGAGCTTAGCGGCCCCACGGCATGTGGGAATCTTAGTTCCCCAACCAGGGATCGAACCTGTGTCCCCTGCGCTGGAAGGCGGATTCTTTACCACTGGATCACCAGGGAAGTCCCTGAGAAGTGTATTTTTAGAAGCACCGCTACAGAGACACGCTGTCCGGGAACCTTCAGCTGGGGGTGACCTTGGGGTCACTGGTCTAACTGCCCACTCCATCACATTGGATCATCTTTCTGGAGCACTTAGGAGGTGTCAGGTCGGGCTGGCTCCAGCGTTCTACCTGCATGCCTCACTGCCGAGGTAGGTGCTGCATCCTTTCCCATTTTATAGCTGAGGACACCGAGGCCCAGAGCCTGGCAGTGAGCATGGGCCTGAGGGGTGGTGGCTTGTTGTACTGCAACTTCTGCTATCGGTCAGCTGGGTGACCTTGGGTAGGTTGCTTGCCCTCTCTGGGCTTCAGAGTAGTGACACCTACGTGGGTAGGTGTTGGAAGAAAGGAGGTTTTGTGGGAGGGCACGTAGCACAGTGCCCACACACGACCAAGGGAGAGAAGTGAGGGTCTCACACGGCTGAGAAGGGGCCGCATTTGCACCTGACCCCAGGTCTGCCATCCTGCAAAGTCCATCACGTGACCTGTCTCCTAGCACAGCTTCCCTCTTGCCCATGCCTGCACACGAGGAGAGCACTGCTGGCAGAGGTGAGCCACCCCTCTCCAGGCTGCTCTGAACGTTGGAAGTATGAGTGGATCCCCCACCAGCCCCAAATATCCCGGGCTGGGATCTGCTGCCCCGTAACTGCTGCCACGCCTCGAGGCGTGGGCTCTCCTCTCGGGCGGGCCCTGCTTGCATCGATGGCTCTCTGACGGCCCACCTATCACCCCTCCTCTAGGCTAAATCTTCTTTCATGGGTCCTCACGTGACACTTCTGGGCCTGTCTGAATTCCGACTGGTCTCCTCCGAGCCCACAGGTCAGAAGCGCTCGCTGGAGTTAAAGTGGGGGAGGGGCACTGCCCACCTGGCATTGGCCACGCACTCCATGGTCACCTCCGAGGTCCCGGCCACCACGCTGGTGTTCTTGGGAGGAATGATGATGGTTGGAGCGATGGGGTCTGCGGGGCCCCCTACATCTGGAGAGAGGACAGGTGTAAGCTGGGAACAGAGGCCGGAAATCCCACCCCCCCTTTAGAGGGATGCCACGGGAGACCTTTGTCCTCATGGAGGGGGTGCAGGTGGCCGTGGGGCAGACGCTCCAGCAGCCCCAGAGCCGAACCTCCAGACACTGACCCCGGGGTCCCTTCCACCTCCTCTGCTGCTGCTGGTTCTCCACACAGCGTCCAGGGAGAGTGCACTGGAGACCTCAAGGCCTCTCCTGCTCCTCCTGTAACGCAGCCACTCCCTCGTCCCCATCCCCCTGTCCTGGTTTTTTTGCCTTCAAAATCCTTCCCTCCACCTGCATTTATCTCGTTGGCTTTACTGCTTCATTTACCACCACTTCTACCAGAATGCAAACTCCCTGTAGTTGGCTGAATACTGTCCCCCAAATTCAAGTCCATGGCAGCTGTGAATGTCACCTTATTTGAAAACAGGGTCTCTGCAAGTGCAATCAAGTTAAGATGCAGTCCTACTGCATCAGGGTGGGCCCGAAGTCCAATATGATGTGTCCTTATAAGAAGAGGGAAATTTAGACACAGACCCACAGGGGAGAAGGCCAAGTGAAGACAGAGGCAGAGACTGCAGTAATGAATTGTAAGCCAAGGAACATCAAGGATTGCCCGCAACTGCCAAAGGCTTGGAGAGGCAGGAAATGATCCTCCCTCACACCTGTCAGAGAGAGCATGGGCATGCCGACACCTTGATTTCAGACTTCTGTGTGAGAGTAAATTTCTGTTGTGATAGGTCACCCAGTTTGTGGCCCTTAGGAAATTAATACATTCTGTGAGGCAAGAACCTCATTTGTTTTGTCTTTGAACTGAATTATCCCCACCCCCACCCCCATTCATATGTTGAAGCTCTGACTCCCCTGTGTTTGGGGTGGGGTCTTTAAGAGGTAATTGGGTTAAATAAGGTCATAAGGGTGGGGCCCTAATCCAACAGGGTTAGTGCCTTGATAAGATGAGGAAGAGGCCCCAGGGCTCTCTCTCTGCCATGTGAGGACACAGTAAGAAGGCAGCCATCTGCAAGCCAGGGAAGAGAGCCTTCAGCCAAAGCCAACCATGTTGGTACCTTCATCTTGGACTTCCAGAACTATGACAAGTAAATGTCTGTGTTTGAGCCCCACCGTCTGTGGTATTCTGTTACGGCAGCCTGAGTCAAGACAGTCCTGTTCGCCCCCACTTCCAGAACCATGCCACACAGCACAGAGTAGGTGCTCAAATACATCTGTTAGGTGAATGAATGCATGGGACTGGAGCTATCGTTGTATAACTTCCAGGGTCGACGATTAAAATGAAAGAGAACTTATCATGACTGGGCTTTATGAAAGCAAAACAACACCCCAAACTCTCCTAACAGAGGCCGGAGCATTTCCTTTTTTATATTTTTTGAGCTCTTTAAGAAGTGGCCAGGTTCTTAACTTTGTAGGTCAGCGCAGGCCCAATACTGGCGGAAACTCCAATATTCTCTGTACAACTGCTCTATGGCTCCCAGAAATACAGCCACCAAGGACTTTCTCTCACAACAAATCCATCCAGGTGGCCCCTAACCGGGAGGCTCTGGAGGTGGCAGGCCATAATGAAACGCACAGCCCCCGGGCAACAGCAACAGGACATGCTTTATGGGGAAGTCAGTCCACCCCAGTCAGCCGCGGGAGGGGTTTTCCTGCCGGGCCTCCAGGCCTTGCTGGGAAAGGCCCAGGTAGAATGGGACTAAAATGTAAAAAATAAACTAAAATGAAGAGGGGAAGAAAGGAAGCATATAAACCAAAATAACTGCAACAATATAAAAGCCTCATGTAGGTGCCATAAAGAGCGATTGGATTGAAAGCTGCTGATATAGCTGAATCCATAAAAGTGTGCTCTACACTGTTTACTACATGCCGGGGTGCGCAGGTACGGAGGCCCAGATTACTGGCGCACGAGGAGAAGACAGACAGCTAGAGCCCCACGGTGTCAATGGGTAAACAGAGCCCTCGGAGTTTAAAAATATGAGGGCTGCTCCCCTCCCCTCTCCCGCGACCTCAGGGCTGCCTTGTTGGCTTTAGGAGGTTAAAGGGGAGACTGACACCCACCCAGGGACCCTGTCCTGCCCAGGTCCAGGTGGCTGCTTGCAGGGTACAAGGGAAGGGGTCCCGGATGCAGTGAAGGAAGACCTGGCTCAAAATCTTGCTCTGCCCCAGGCATCCTGGGCGTGACTCCGGCTGGTCACCTCATCCCCCGAGTCTCAGTTTTTCTCAGCTGCAGAAAGGGGGTAGAAATCACCGCCCCTCAGGGTTGTGTGGGATCAGCTCCCGACTCAACAAATCTTTTCTGGGTAAGGGCTCTGTGTGTGCCAGACTGTGTACCAGGCACCAGGGATTCCCCGCCGAGTGAGATGGGTAGGGGGGTCTGTCCTCATGGCGTGCAGTCTGGGAAGAAGTCAGATCCGCGCTTGGACGTCTAAGAGATTAAAGATGCACATGACGGGTGTTGGAAGGAGGGTATTGGGGGGGCACGGCTAAGCTGCTCTGGGGTAAGCGCAGAGTCCCTGGCACATAGTAGGTGCTCAGTAGATGACAGTCCCTCCTCTGGGGATTTTTCTGCCTGTGCTTGGGTGGGGGGATGCTTCCTTGTTTCTTCCCTCCACCCCCAACCCAGCCTGGACCAAGTGATGGAGCCAGAGGCTACCAGGAGGTGAAGTCATGGACTCTCAGGGGCCTCTTGACCGAGGGAGGGAGGACACACGTGCTCAGGGCTACAGGAGATCAGGCAAAGCCTCAGGTGCTCCCTGGGGACTCACAGGAGATGGGGGAACTTGAGTGGAACTCAGAGAAGCCAGAAGGAAGAAAAACGTCCCAGAACAGGAGTGCTGTGTGAGTGAAGGTGAGGCGAATGAGGGGAGCCAGAGGTAAATGTGGGCGCGATGCCGGGGTGGCCTCAGAGCGCTGGGATGGATGAGGGCGGAGAGCCCCAGAGCAGACGTGATGGATCCTGGCCCACATGCTGCCCCGTCCCCAGCCCACTCTCCTGATGGGTCAGTGCTTTCCTTGGCTGAGCCCAGAGGCGTCCTCAGAATCCTTCTTAACACAGCACCAACAATGGATCAGAGCTGGCCGATGAGGTGAATCCCATTTTCCATCCCTGCTAGGGGGAGGAGATCTGACCGGGAGAAGTTGGGTCAGGGCCAGATTACTGAGAATTTACAAGCTGGGCTATGGGCTGGAAGTCGGCCCTAGGTGGGCATATTACACGGAAGGGTCGACAGACACGAGGACAAGCTGCCTGGACATGGGGCCCCCTTCACAGAGAAAAGTTAAGCCCAAGAGGAACAGGTTTTCAAAGAAGGGAGATGGGCTGGGATTTTGTCACCCTGGGCTGGAGATGGCGGTGGGATGTCGGAATGAATGTACTCAACGGGGGACATTCAGGAACACGAGGCAGGAGCCCCAGGGGGTGATGCGCCCGGAGAGAACAGGAGGGTGGGGCGAGGGGGACCCCGGGGACCAGGGGTGGGGGAATGGGAGGGACAAAGGGCAGAGAACCAGGCATCGGCTTGTTCACGTCAGGGCAGAAGGAAGCAGGAGACGGGAGAACTGGGGGAGACACGCAGGGTCGAGGAAGCTCAGGTTATGGGGTGCCAGGAAGGGGGGTCAGTGGAGCTGAACGTTCTGAGCAGTCAAGGAGAATCGGGGTGCAGGAAGTGGGTTTGCAACCAGGAGGTCTCCAGTGGCAGGGGCTGGAGAGAGCAGGGGAGCCGGTGGCAGCCATGACTGGGAGGTAAAGACTGGGGCGGGGTAGCTTCTGGAGAGTCTCGAGAAAGCAGACAGCAGGTGCCTCTCAGGGGGCGGCGTGGCCAAAAGGGAGTTCTGTTTCCCTTTGGGACGTCTGGGGAACTGTTAATGAGGTGAGTTTGGCAGCCAGGGAAACATGGTTCCATTCTCGGGTTTGTGCATCATTAGTGAACGTCGCTGGGAAGTAAATTGCTTCACTCTTAGGCCCGTTTCCCCCGCTTTCTCATCTGTAACTCGTGGAGAGGAATAACAGACTCTGCCTCCAGGGGTTGCTGTAACGATGGAGCAGCAGACTGCCGGATGGGGCCCAGCACGTGGGGCGACGGAAAGGGAGGCTGTTGGTGTGGTGTGGAGGCAGAGGGGGACCGCTCGGGTGGACCCACCCTCGGCAGGACGCACCTTTCTATCAGGCGCTCTCTGCAGGGAGGCCTGTACTGACCCAGGGTCTCTGGAGGGTCAGCCAGGGGAACGGGGACAGCCTGGCCATGCTCAGGCCCTGCTCTGGACAGCAGGGTGAATGAGGCCCTAAAGATCAAGCAAGAAAACCACATGCAAACCAGAGCAAGGATGGGCATTTTCCGCATGAGCTCGTGATGTGGACGGGGCCCTGGGGCACGAGGAAGCTTAGGGGCTCCCCACGTGGGGGCAAAGTTGGGTCTCGCTGCCCCAGGATGATTTTGATAACCGGCGCGACGGGGGACGCCCACTCTGATCCATTCTCCCCCAGTCATCTCATCGAATCCTCCCAACTACGCTTTGCCACAGGCGAGGAAACTGTGGCTCGGGGACCACGTGACTGGGCCACGGGTTAAGTGGGTGGGGTGCAGGGAGGCAAGCTGCTCCCCTCTGCTGGGCAGGCTTCCAGGCACTCACGGGCCCAGGGCAGACCTACCCTGTCCAACATGGGCAGGGGTGGGGCGAGAACCACAGGTGGCTATGAGCTCTTGAAACGTGACTGGTGCCCCTTTGATGCAATGGGATTTAATTTTACCTAATTTACATTTAATTAAAAGCGGATCCCCAAATCAGTTATCAGAACACTTTTAAGTATGTGTGGAAAAACTTGGGCATACGATCCCACCTTTCCAGCTGTAAATTTTATGAAATCTAAATACAAATCACACATTTCAGATGAAAATCCAGCATCCAAATTGAGATGTGCTTTAAGTGCAAAATACACACGGATTTTGAAGACTTAGTAGGAAAAAGAAACCCAGTGCAAAGCATCTCATTAGTATTTTCTCTATTGATTGTATGTTCAACTGCTAATATTTTGGATATGTTGGGTAAATAAAATATAATAAGATTAATTTCACCTGTTTCTTTTTCCTTCTGGAAAAGTGAGGCCAGTGGCAAGTTTTAAATTACATATGTGGCTCATATTATAATTCTATTGGACAGTGCAGCTCTGATGGCCACCCAGTGGGACCACCAGCAGGGTATGAACTTTTCAAGAGCTGTGACAGTCCGTGTGAGGTCACCTGGGTGACACCTGGGCAGAGGGCAACTTGGCGGGGGGGGCTCACTGGTCTTTGCTCTCTCCTCCATTTCTGAAGAGCATGGATGTCCCCTGAGACTGAGCTGCCCTGAGCAGAGGAGGGAGGAAGGGGTGAGGGGGGAGAGTAGAGGGAGAGGTGAGGCTCGGGCGAGACAGATGAGGGGAGATGCAGCCGGTGGCGGGCGAAGTGGTAATTGTTCCTAGGAAACTGGCCAGCAGGCAGGCAGCTGGGGGATTTGTATCAGTGACAGGAACTGGGATTTGAAGTGCAGTCACTCATGGGAGGAGAAATTAGATGATAATCAGCTGATTTTGCTCTCAATCCAGTACAAATCACCGTGAGAGCAGGAGGCGAGGGGCAA
>RJWK010038592.1:0-20739 GCA_004363435.1 Platanista minor | reverse complement strand
AAATCCAGTGCAGCTGCCCTTAAGAAGGAGCCTTGCCAGGATTCTAGAAGGGAGAATGGGCTTCCAGAGAAGGGCAGAGGCACCCACTCCACTCTGTCCCCGCCCAGCCCTCACTGCCAAGCCCACAGGTTAGCTGCAGACGCTGAAGTAGCCTTTCTTTGTGCTGCCAGCCCTGGAGCCTCAGAGAGGAATCTGCCCCTTCTGTCCCACCACCAGCATGGAGGCCAGTGCCGCTAAGTGCTGCTTAGATCCGCGTCCAGTGGCTTGAGGGAAGCGCGTCAAGAGTCATGCTCTCATAAGTAATAATTCAGCTGTGTCCCTTACCAGGGCTTTCACACCAGGAAAACCTGTTTTTCCGTATGTCTTGGATTCTGTACCAAGATACCTTCTCAGGAGAGTTGGAATAGAGAGGGTATTTTTCATGCTGCTTTTCGAGTCCCAGCAAAATATTCACTTTGAGGGGGTGGTCCAGTCGGCTCAGATTTGGGACCTTCCGTCTCCCCTCCACGGCCTCCCTGCCCCGGGGCAGCCTGGTCAAAGTCCGCCTATATCCACTAATGGCCGCAGGCCTCAACGCTCAACTGATGTCTTTCCCCGAAATGCTTCTTCCAAGAGACAACTTTGAGTTAGGGCCAAGTGATGGGATAACCCTGGCTTTCCCATTATGTCCAATCAGTATTTTTAAATTTCTGCTTTTGAAGCAGTTAGCATCCGTGCAGGAGATGGTAGCGTAGAGGGAATCGGCAGTGGAGAAGTGGGTTCAAATGTCCAGCTAAGGCGTTGGAAAATCCCCACATAAGGTTCTCTTCAGAGGCGAAAGCACCACTTCTTTATTTTCCAGGCTGGAGTTCGCCTGTTGCCGCACCGAATTTTGGTCTTCTGTGGAATTTGGTTCTTTCCTCCTTTCTATTTCTTCCTTGAGGGAGTTAAGACATGAGGCACCCACATGACCACATTCCCAAAGACGAGACCCGTGATTGCTTTTCAAGTTTTATTTTCCTTCTGTATCATTTTTTATTTTATAAAAAGCTAGTTCATTCTTAATGTTTTGTTAAACATTAAGTATTCATTGAAAAGCACAGAGAAGAAAATTACCCTCAATTTTACCACCAGGAGGTAACCATTATAAACATGTAGAGCACAGCCTCTTAGGCTTTTTTTTTCCGGCTGTGCTGCATGGCTTGTGGGATCTTAGTTCCCCGACCGGGGACCGAACCCAGGCCCTGGCAGTGAGAGCACCAAGTCCTAACCACTGGACCTCCAGGGGATTCCCCCAGACATTGTTTTACTATGTTTTTTAGTTAAGAAATTTTGGCATCGATCTGTATACATAGTTTTGCAGCCTTCTTATTTAACAACATCCTCTGAGCATCTTTATATGGGATTAAATATTGTCCTGTGACCTGACCACCAATAATAGCTACCTGGCAGGGCTCCCTCTGGAAAGGTGTGAGCCCAGACAATTTAGCCATCATGGGGCTGCCCAAAATAATAATTGAAAGGAGGTTGTGCTGTTGGCATCTGTCATAGGCCACCTGGGACAGCAGCAAAGGCAGAAGTATCTAAATTATATATTTCTAACTTTTTATTCAAGTAGGAAACACAAAATTGTACATCTATCAAAAATGTACAACTCAGTAAATTTTCAAGAACACCTGCTTAACTGGTGTTCAGATCAAGAAACGGAACGTTAACAGCCTACCTGAAGACCCTCATGCTGCCCTCCATCACTTGCCCCCAGCCCTCAGCAAGGAACCATACGTTGACCTCTTACGCCACAGAATAGCTGTGCCTGGTTTGAATGTACTCATTTGTGTCCAGCTTCTCCCACTCGATATCATGTCTGTTCATCCACGGTTGCTTGTACTTGTATGGAATGGTTTGTTCAGTCTTGCTGTATAGTATTCTATCACATGAGTATACAAGTTGTTTATCCATCCTCTTTTGGGAGAGATTTGGGTTCTTTCCGGTTTGGGGCTATTAAGAATAGTGCTACTGTGATCGTTTTAGCATATGTTGTTTTGGTGAGCACATAGCCGTGTTTCTGTTGGGCATACACCCAGGAGTGGAATTGCTGGGTCACGGGTATGTCTCTATCTAGCTGTAGCAGGTGCTGCCAAACAGTTTTCGAAAGCGGTTGTACCCATTCACATTCCCTCCGGTGGTGTGTGACCATCCAGTTTGCCCCACGTCCTCACCAGCCCTTCCCTGATGGTTGGCGACAAGGCGAGTCATCGCCCCTTGTGCTCACACCCGCACAGGTGGGGTCCAGGGAAGCCAACCCCATTCCCAGCCCCATCTGGAGGCTTCCTCATTCAGTTAATCTTTCTCCATTTTCTAACTGCTCCCTGCAGATGTGAATGAGTGTGGATTAAAACCCCGGCCATGCCAACACAGATGTGTGAATACACACGGTAGCTACAAGTGCTTCTGCCTCAGCGGCCACATGCTCATGCCGGATGCCACGTGTTCCAGTAAGTTTCAGCAGCCAGCCTGCTCTCAGTCAACCCGGAAGCTTGACTTTTGCTGTTTGATGCTTGGGGAAAAGCTGACTTGCTTCACTGGGGGAAAAATACCCCAAAGACTATAACATCACCCCAGGCTAAAACATCTTTGAGCGTTTATTCTATTTTAGTTTACTTATTTTTACTCCTATTTCTATTTTTATTTTTTTGCCACACCACGCAGCCTGTGGAATTCTGAGACCAGTGATCGAACCCGCGCCCCCTGCAGTGGAAGTGCGGAGTCTTAACCACTGGACCGCCAGGGAAGCCTGAGCACTTATTTCATTTTTAATTGTGGTAAAATACGTACATTGTGAAATTCACCACTGTGAGCATTTTAAGGTGTACAGTTCAGCGGCATTTCGTACATTCACAATGTCGTACAAACTATCACCACTATCCAGAATATCTTCATCACCCCAAAAGGAAACCCCATCCCCATTAGCAGTCACTCTCCACGCATCTTCCCCCCAGGCCCTGGTAACCACTAATCTGCTTTCTGTCTCTGTGGGTTTGCCTCTGCTGGCCACTTAGTTTTTAAATAAAAAGACTCACTGAGGAGAAAAATAAATTATATATCTCTCTGTATGCATGGACGTATTGGGTTTCTTCATGAAAATAAGCATACTGAAGAAAATAAACATACTGTTTTAGGAAGGTGATAAAGTTCAATTCCATCTTGGGACATCCATTCTTCCCACCAACTATCTTTCTCACGCCCCTTGCCCCACGCTCAAAGATAAGTGACTCTTCTTGGAAATCCATTCCGATTCACATTCCTGAAAAGAAAAGCCCTTCTCTGATAAAGAGAACCCATGTCCTGTGGGAGGGTGAGTGTCTATATCCATTCATTTATTGAGAAGGAAGGCTTTTCAGGTTTTATGTTGCAGCTGAAAAGCAAACCCTTCCTTGCTGCCTCCCCCGGTGCCCCCCTCCCTCCCCATCTCTCTTTCCTCTGCCCTGCAGCCCCCAGCAAACCTGGAGCCTGCGCCTTCTGCCAGCTTCCCATGGTTGCAGAGTCCCTCGGACTCCCCAGCCTATCCTGGGCTCTCCCTCGTTTGTAAAATCTGGGCTTGTACACAGCTCACTGTCCCCCTGCCAGCGCATCCTTCTGCTGCCCCCTCCCGCCTGGTAAAGTGCCCCAACACCACCAGTCACCTAGATTCTCCATTAGCAAGCATGCTTAACAGATAAAGCAGGAATTCAAAGACTCTTTTATTTAAAAAAAATCCTTATTATAAATTAAACAGAAACCCCCCCCCCGAAACAAATGTGTAGCTTAGGGGCTTCCCTGGTGGCGCAGTGGTTGAGAGTCCACCTGCCGATGCAGGGGACACGGGTTCGTGCCCCGGTCCGGGAAGATCCCACATGCCGCGGGCCCGCTGGGCCCGTGAGCCATGGCCGCTGAGCCTGCACGTCCGGAGCCTGTGCTCCGCAACGGGAGAGGCCACAACGGTGAGAGGCCCGCGTACCGCCAAAAAAAAAAAAAAAAAAATGTGTAGCTTAATGAATTCTTATGAAGCCAGCACCTGTGTAACCACCACCAAACAGAACTTGGCCAGAACCTCCCCTCCCCACTCCCCAGCCCCGTGGGGTGACTGTCCAGGCGTTTCTAGTCATCACTTAACATTTTCAAAAGATCTATGTGAATGGATGTTTCTGAAACATTCCAAGAAAGCCTAATTAGTGCCATTCTCCAAATGGAAAGTTAGAATGACGTAAATTTTGAAGATTAATTTTGACAGAAGACAACTAAAGAGAAAAAGAGTAAACTAGAAATATAACCATCGGTCAGTGTTTGTTACATTACCGTGGCCTAGTATCTGTCCCTGTACTGTCTTTGTCTATTTCTGTGTATGTGAGGGTTGCCTGTGCCTCCCTGTTTATAGCTCACAGTGTCCAGGTGGCCCTAAATCTCTCTCCTAGATGCTGGTTTTATTTCACCTGGCCCCTTGCAGTCTCTTTGATCCAGCGGGGTGATAGGCCTGTTATAGGTGCAGGTGGATAAAGACAGGCTATTCACCGTGTTCCCCTGTTACAGGCATTTTTGATCCATACATGCTGGAACCCTGCTAAGGATATGCATTTTGGTGAGATAAGTTCTGTTTAGCAAAGAGTGACAGAAAAATCCAACTAAATTATCTTTAAAAAGCTGGAGGTGGGCTTCCCTGGTGGCGCAGTGGTTGAGAGTCCGCCTGCCGATGCAGGGGACACGGCTTCGTGCCCCGGTCTGGGAGGATCCCACGTGCCGCGGAGCGGCTGGGCCCGTGAGCCGTGGCCGCTGAGCCTGTGCGTCCGGAGCCTGTGCTCCGCCACGGGAGAGGCCACAACAGTGAGAGGCCCGCGTACCGCAAAAAAAAAAAAAAAAAAAAAAGCTGGAGGCAAGCAGTTCCAGAACAGGTCAGCAAGGACTCAGCCTCTGCCCTCCTCAGGGTATTGATTTCATTCTCATGCTTGTGGCCTCATAGTCACAATATGGCTGCCCGAGCTCCAGATGTCACACACACACACACATCAAAGGTAGGCAAGACAAAGGGGAAAGGAGTGATGCCAAGGAACAAATGCCTCTTTTTTGCCTGTCCCTTTTATCATGCCGCAGCATCCTTTCTAGACGCTCCAGCAGACTTATCTTAGTATCTCTTTGGCTATAAGTGAGTCATATGGCCACTCCGTGTTGCTGCAAGGGAAGCTGGGAAAAGACGAGTTACTGGTTTTCCAGCCTCAGTGATGGGAATGGCTTTTGGGTAGCTGATCAGTCTTATCTGCTACATGTTTTAATTAATACAGGCACCTAAAAAACAAGGTTTTGTGACTCAGGTGACTCTCACTGAGGCTAGATATGAATGGAGAGATGGCTAGAATTTGCATTCTTTTCCCCTGTTTATTCAGATGGATCATCTACATCAGAGGTTGCATTTCAGCCAATAATAGAGACCAGCCAGGTGACATAAAAGGGTGGTTAGAGCTTGTACAGGAAGAGAGAGAGATGCCGTCTTTGGTAACTGAGTGGTGCATGCTCTGCCTAAAGACAGTCAAATGCAGTACATTGGCCAGCCAAATAGACCACGGGGCCACCAAGACACCACCCCTGCCCAGATTCCATTTGGCTCTCCATTTGGGACTCAGACGATGAAGCTTATCCTCTAATACCATTCCACGTGTTACATTTCATGCCCCAGAGCTTAGAGATCATTTCTCAGTCTGTAAGTAGTTTTTATCATTTCGTGGGGGAAAGGCTAATCCGTGCCTCCTTTTGCAGACTCTCGGACGTGTGCCGTGACAAGCTGCCAGTATGGCTGTAAAGATACAGAAGAGGGGCCGCACTGTCTGTGTCCATCCTCGGGACTCCGCCTGGCCCCAAATGGAAGAGCTTGTATAGGTAGAGCAACCGGAATCATCTCCTCCCCTGACTTCTCCCTTTACTGAATTCCTCCTTTTCCATTCATCACAATCCGCTTGCTGACTAGACATTGAAAGCTCCTAAAATGACAGATTTATGTCCATTTCTAAGGCAATGTTTATAGCCACATATGTTCTAGACAGATACTTTGCGATGCTAGAAAGAACACTTCTCTATAATTTTTGGATTGCCCGATGCCACATTGGAAAAAGATAAAAGTAATTTTAATTTTGACCGTTTACCCTGGACTTTTTTTTTTTTTTTTTTTTTTGCGGTACGCGGGCCTCTCACTGTTGTGGTCTCTCCCGTTGCGGGGCACAGGCTCCGGACGCACAGGTTCAGCGGCCATGGCTCACAGGCCCAGCCGGTCCGCGGCATGTGGGATCTTCCCGGACCGGGGCACGAACCCGCGTCCCCTGCATCGGCAGGCGGACTCCCAACCACTGCGCCACCGGGGAAGCCCCACCCTGCACTTTTTACTTCAGCTACCAACTTGTGTATACTCATAGTGCTGTGTTTAACTGTGTTGCACTAAAGATACATAATACTTAGACCAAGTGAGCGCATAGCATTAATATAGGATGTCAAACCAAACAGAATGTTGAAAGAGTTCTTAATCTCGTTTGATTTAAATAAGCAAATAGCAGTATGATTTCATATTCTAACTTCTGTAGCACAATAGAAATATTTTTAGTCGAGGTGGTTGGTGTTTATTTACCGTAAATGTACATAACTTGATAAACCGCACTTAGAAAGCTCAGCCAAGTAGATCCTAAATCAGTTAGACACTTTAAAAAAGAATCTGTGTAAATTAAAAATTTGCTTCTGTCCTTTGAGAGTAGTCAAAGGTTTAAATCGATTCACAGGATTTAGTACCCTTCAGTAAAATCAGATTTACATGACAAGGCTAATTCTTGACCAAACTGATTCCAAATTGTCGCCCACCCCTTTGACTTGTCGGGTGCCATTTTTATTAGAAGGGAAACATGATGTGCACAGAAGTGATCCCTGAAAAATAATTCTGGTCAATCCAACACTTATTTGTTAACTATTTTAAGAATGCAAAAGGAACAATACGCCAGCACCAAGCTGCATGTTTAACCACGGTTCCAAAATAACCACAGTTCCCAATCTATTTGATTTGACATCTGAAAGTTAAGGCAAAGTCTGAGTCCTAATGGTTTGCTCAGCATAGCAGTCAGCCCCTCTGTGACGTGACTGTCCATGGTAGAAGAGGAAGGAAGCCCCTTGTCTGCCGAAGTTGCATCATCACATCATTCCACTTGACCCACAATTTATGTATAGGTGCACTCTCAGGACACCACGTTTCTGTGACTTGGGACAATATGGCAGGAATTGGAGGAGCTTGCTAATGAAATAATTCTTTTGTAAAATGCAAAATTTGAATGTTTGGGTATTGGGTTTGCCATACAATATCCATAGCTGGAAAAACAATAATTCCTTCAGAAAAATGTAATGTCTGTGTCGTAAGTGCCAGCCACATGCTCCCTGCCCCAGAAAAGCCAGGGCCCAAAGAGAGAGAAAATGTGAACATAAGTAATGCCATTACAGTGAGATAATGCCTCTGAAACAAGATGTACGAAGTGATAGAGAGGCAGTGAGTGTGCCTCCGGGAGCTACAGCACTTCCCGGAGGGTATGATGTTGGTACCCGGAAAATCAGAGTTTTCCAGTGAAGAAGCTGCCCGTGCCCGCGTGTGCTGTGTGCTCTGGGTGAGTGCATGAGAGTATTTTGGAGGGAGGGTGCTTTCTTGCTATCCCTGACATCTCCTGGTTCTCCGTCCTAGATACTGATGAATGTGCCTCGGATAAAGCCGTCTGCCCCCACGATCGAAGATGTGTGAACACATTTGGAAGCTACTATTGCAAATGTCATGTTGGTTTTGAACTAAAATATCGCAGTGGCCGATACGACTGTGTAGGTAAGAATTGGTGGCACCTATTATTTTTTTTCCTCTCCCCATCAAACCTGTAGGCTTTCTCTACAGATATTTTGACATCAGTTCAGTCTGTTAGTTGAACCATCTACTGTACTGACCAGCTTAACAACACAGAAAAAGTTACCTTTTTTTACGTTTCTGGCATTTAGGGAATTCTGATGACATGAATTATATGAATTCAGGTCCATCAAGATTTAAAGTAAGGAACGTTAGTCTCTGTAGCTCTATTATGGAGGTAAATAGCTTGAGATGATTTTTGTGGGTTTTTTTTAAAAACCGTTGGTTGGTTTTGTTTTGTTTATATTTTTGGTTCTGTCTCCTCCAGGAACCGTGAAGCATATTTATATTTGATGAAAGGAAAAATAACGAGGCCTGCTTAATCTTGATCTCAGTGGTCTGTTCTTAAGTTTCCTTCAGGAGTGACTGTAGAAAAATGTATAACGGAGATGAAGCCATGTGTAGTTTCCTCTCTCCTCCTTCAGCCTTTCCATCGTTCAAGCTCCACAGCCCCTTTCCAGGGTCGCCAAGATCACTCTGATAAGGTTCGGGTATCACTCGGCTATCCGCCTGATCTGGCTGAAATAAAAGATCCTGTCCCTTAGGGAAGGAATTCCAAGTCTCAATGGGCAAGGCGTTTGGGGAGCCCTTGGACGTCTTCCCATTGCCCTTGACAGAACGTGGATGGGGCCTGTCCTGCAGTGAAGGGACATCCGGGCTCCCTGTAGATTCCTGTTTACATAATATGCACGTAACAAACGTGTGCATAACATGGAATGCTAACATTGGGGGGAAAAGTAGGATTTCTTTCCGTTCTGCACTCAGAACTGCCCAGGATGTGTCCTGTGTAATCGTGCTGAGGCAACACTCGGTTCCTGGGTTTCGAACTGTCCTATGAAGCCTCCATAGCTCTTCCCTGAACCTCAGAGGCCATCCTAGACCGGCTCATAAAATCCCCGTTTCTTGTGGGCTAGGATCCTAGGTGCTGCTCCAGACCCCTCCAGCTCTGTAGTGCAGCCGGGCTGTGTCACAGACCAGGAGCCTGTTTCCTGATACCTAAAGGGAGGTGCCGTTGGACAGGGTGGGAGTCCACATGGAGAGATGTCCAGGGAAACAAATCTGTGTGATTTGAAAAGTGATTAAGATTAGCACCTGAGCCCCCTTGCGCCTGAGTTAAAAACAGTAGCCTATTTTGTGCGCATATGATAAGTATAGAAAGAAAGTCGGAGGGAGAAGAGGCCCAAGGAAGCTCTCACTTGGGTGGAATTTGGCAAACTTTCCTAGTCGAAACCCAGCAGACAAGCTCAGACCAGGCTGACCCCTGCCCCTGGCGGCCTTTGAACAAACTGTTCAGATTTTTCAGATGATGTCAACGGTTCCTAGCCCATCTTGTTCTTTGTTGTTTAGGAGTTCCCAGCCGTTCCATGTATAGAATTTATTTTCTGATATTGTTATTTAGTTCTAAGTTAGGCTGGTGAAAAAGTTAAGAAATCACACCTGAACATCTTAGAGATTTCAGTAGTGCCGATAAGCAGGAGATGAGGTTGCGGTGGGGAAGGCGAGCTGCAGACACGCTCCCTACCCACTGGGCGTCAGGCAAAGCCGGGGCTCTGGGCCAAGGCCCCGGGACTCTTCAACGCCTCTCGGTTCCCAGGCCACACAGGGTTCACCGGCAATGTGGAGTGGTTGACCCCGGAGTTCCTCAAGTTCAAGGGATAGTCTGTCAGCAAGTGCTATTACCACAAGATTATTCATGGGGCCGTTCACATTTTCAGATATAAATGAATGTGCTGCGAATACCCACACGTGCAGCCTCCATGCCAATTGCCTCAATACCCAAGGATCCTTCAAGTGTAAGTGCCAGCAGGGATATAAAGGCAGTGGACTTCAGTGTTCTGGTAAGTACGCTCGGTCATGGTGTCTTCGCTATTCCCCATAAAGCATTCTCTCCGTGTCTCCTTCCTGTTCCTCCCTCTGTGTGTGTGTGTGTGTGTGTGTGTGTGTGTGTGTGTTGGGGGGCTGTGAGATGCGTGCACACAGTGTTTGGAAACTTACCTCTGCCTCAGGCTTGTCTTCTTGGCTAGTCAGACCACATCTCCGATTTTCACGGAAGCCGTAGGCACTGTGCTTAAAGTACAGCAAGCGTTCTGGAGGCTCTTCTGGTCACGACATATTTTCAAATACGGAAAATAAGATTTGAGGACAAGTGACACTGAGCAAATGCATCTCTTGGGATAGGCTAGGTTATGGCGCAGTGACGAGCAATCCCGAGTTGTCAGTGGCTCAGAACCACAGAAGGTTTTTAACCATGTGAATCATGACTTTTTCCAGAACGCACAACCGAAACAAAGTATGGAGCTGACGTCACTTTATCATCCTCCTCAAGCCTGTATTCACTTTTTTTGTTGGCTAGCCCAGTCTCGTGGTTCTTGCTGCTGAATTCCTCAGTGCTCAGGTGGTAAACTCTGAAATCGATACAGCGAATGTATAACAAGAAAATGTCACCGCTGTCAACAGTTACAACAGCAATCACAGTTTCTTTGTCACCCGTGCTATATCCGGAGAGAGTTGTCAGGGTGTTTCTTCTCCATGTTGTCACTTAGGAACCCAGGCTGACACAGGCCCCACCGTCTTATGGTACCACGGTATCAATCTGAGGCCGTGGGGTTTGTCACAGCACGGAAGGAAGTGTGGACAGTCACCCACCAGCTCTTACTTAATTCAGCTTGGAATCAGGGGCAAAAATACATATATAATCCTGCCGTGTGTCCCGAAAGAGAAGAAAACTAGACATCATGGTGAGACCCCGGAATGTCTACCAAGACAAGCCATCAACGATTACAGCACCGTCCCTCCCCTGGCCAACCGTGTCCCACTGTGTTTAGTCACCCAGGTTTATCCTCTGATCATGTGCCTTTTAGCACTGGCTCATCACGTGCCTAGATTTGTTGACTGCCCTGACCCTGCTCTCTCACAGGCCCCTTAGCAGCGTTCCCACACGTTCCAATAAATACGGTCGCAGGCGGTCCCTTGACCTGTATCCCACCCCGTGCCCCCATCTGGCCGATGCTCCCAATGACACAACAGAGCGGCCACTCAGTGGTGGCAAAAATGAACGGCCCACACCGTGACGGACACTGAGCACCACACCCATAAAAGGTTCACCATATCCCAGCGGCCCTGGACGAGATGACGTACAGAAGCATGTAAGCAAAGAAAATGAGTCTGGAAATCACATTCTTTGAAGAACTGCCAAGAGAACCGGGCAGCATTTAACCTGGAAGGGAAAAAAAAAAAAAGTGTTGAAAAGCAGACATTGTTTTTTTTGTTTGTTTGCTTTGGTTTTTTGCGGTACGCGGGCCTCTCACTGCTGTGGCCTCTCCCGCTGCGGAGCACAGGCTCCGGACGCGCAGGCTCAGCGGCCACGGCTCACGGGCCCAGCCGCTCCGCGGCACGTGGGATCTTCCCCGACCCGCGTCCCCTGCATCGGCAGGCGGACTCTCAACCACTGCGCCACCAGGGAAGCCCACAGACATTGTGCCTATAAATATCTTGACGAATGTAAAGTAAAATTGCCTTCCCAAAGCCGACGAAGGCCAGTGGGTGGGGTTGCATTCTCTCTTACAGATTTTCCCACTGGGTATCTCAGAGTGGAGCAGGGGACCCTGTGGAGTGGGGACCGGGGCCTCCGGGAGGGACTCCCACCTTGGGCTGGAGTTGGGATTCAGTGGCTACTCAGTCTTGATTCTATGGTTTCTGTCCCTCTGTGTAGATGTGCCCACGGTGTCCTTCTGAAACTTTATCCAAAGAAAGAGAGAGAGACTGGCTGCCTGTGCAGGGCTGTGCGTGGGCGGGATGAGGGGAAAGATGCCATAATTTTGAGAGGCCCTCAGAGAAGAGATGGAATAAGTCAGCTTTCCACATAGGATCAGTGGTCAAGGGCTCCTTCACACCACCAAATTTGCACACGTCTGTTCCGGCCTCACTTGTCTCAAGCCGTGTGATGTAATGGTCAGCAGCCCAGGCTCAGGGGCGAGGAAGGCCTGAACTTGAATCTGAGCTGTGCCCCACGCTGGCTGTGACCTTTCGCAAGTTGCTCCACCCCTCTAAACTCAGTTTCCTCCTATCCAAAAGGGGGCTCCTGGTGGTCCTGTGGTGGGTGGGTGCTCATAAGGGGCCAGGCCACAGTCCCTTGGAGACGCCTCATTTCAGTGAGGTGGGTGGACAGTTCTGTGCATGCCCTGAGCCCTGGTGCCGTGGACTCTCTCTGCATCGTGGCCTTGTGGCTTCCTGTAGAGGGTGCCCGTCCCCCGGTAGGTACAGCCCTGGCTTCACACCCCTGGGGACAGTCCTCAAGCAGTGAAAGCCAGGGGTCTGTGCGTAAACCCCCCAGCTTCCCCTGTGCAGCGGAACAGTTCCGAGGTGGGTTCTATGCTGGTTCCCAGATGTCCCCTACAGGACTGAGCCCCACTCACCCACAGTGATTACCTGCCCATTGCGGTACCTTTTCGACTTTTCTCCCTTCCCGTCTCACTGTGCCCTTTCCCCCACTTCTGCCTCCTGGAGCCACCTCCTAAGTAAACCACCTGCACCCAAATCCTCCGAGTCTTGGGTTCTGCTTTGGGGGAGCCCACATTCCTCCCGGTAGCTCTCTCATAGGTTCACTGCGAGATTTGAATGAGGTAGCTAATAGAGGTGGAGAGAGCTGGGCACATAGTAGATGCTCAGTAAAGTTAGCTCAGGCTGTGACTGTTATTAGCACAATTTCAATCATGTTCGTTAAGGTCTAGCTGCTCTTGACGCTGAAATCCTGTAAAAGTGATTGCAAAAAAAAAAAAAAAAAAAAATGCCGTACAGAGAAGAAAAAGATGCCTTGGGAAAACACTTAGTGTCAGTAAGTGGGCAGCTCATCTCCACATACGCACCCCTGTCCGCAAGCTAAAGGATCAAAGGGATTAGGAAGAACTGGCCAGAGTAAATCTGGCGCGTCCTCTTCGTTCTCGATCATTTGCTCCCTCTTGAAACCACAGCGTGTTACCCACATCGGAATGAAGGCACTGTCTTTAGGCGTGCAAGGGGGTGGGTGTTTGCAACCCACGTTTTCGATGTTGTAGCCCAGTGTTTAGAAATTATAAATCCTACATCAACGCCAACATTTCTTTTTTTAAAAAAACCTTTATTGGAGTATAGGCGATGTACAATGTTGTGTTAGTTTCAGGTTGCAGCAAAGTGATTTAGTTATCCATACACATATATTCATTCTTTTTCAGATTCTTTTCTCACATAGGTCATCACAGAACATTGAGTAGAGTTCCCTGTGCTCTACAGTAGGTCCTTGTTGGTCATCTGTTTTGTACACAGTAGTGTGTACCTGTTCATCCCAACCTCCTAATTTATCCCTCCCCCCACCCCCTTTCCCCTTTGGTAACCGTAAGTTTGTTTTTGAAGTCTGTGAGTCTGTTTCAGTTTTGTACATAAGTTGATTTGTATCATTTTTTTAGATTCCACATATAAGTGATATCATATGATGTTTGTCTTTGTCTGACTTACTTCGCTTAGTATGATAATCTCTAGGTCCGTCAGTGTTGCTGCAAAGGCATCATTTTGTTCTTTTTTATAGCTGAGTAATGGTCCACTGTATATGTGTATCACATCTTCTTTTTCCATTCATCTGTCAGCGGACATGTAGGTTGCTTCCATGTCTTGGCTATTGTAATTAGTGCCGCAGTGATCATTGGGGTGCATGTATCTTTTCGAATTATTGTTTTCTCAGGGTATATGCCTGGTAGTGGGATTGCTGGGTCCTATGGTAGTTGTATTTTTAGTTTTTTAAGGAACCTCCATACTGTTCTCCTTAGTGGCTGTACCAATTCACATTCCCACCAACAGTGTAAGAGGGTTTCCTTTTCTCCACAGCCTCTCCAGCATTTATTGTTTGTAGACTTTCTGATGATGGCCATCGTGACTGGTGTGAGGTGATACCTCGTTGTCGTTTTGATTTGCATTTCTCTGATAATTTGTGATGTCAGCCATCTTTTCATGTGCTTTCTGGCCATCTGTATGTCTTTGGAGAAACGTCTGTTTAGGTCTTTGGCCCATTTTTTGATTGGGTTGTTTGTTTTTTTGACATAGAGCTGCGTGAGCTGTTTGTATATTTTGGTCAGCCCCAAACATTTCTTATGTCAAGAAAACTTAACGTTTTTCTTTGACCATCCAACTCTAAGCTTAGTAGACGGGGGTGGGTAAAACAAATTTTTCCTGATTCTTGGAAACCTCAAATGCATCACAGTGTTCTGTTTGATATCTGAAAATCATTAATTTTGTTACTGTCCATTCTGCAGCGGAATCATTTCTTTAGTCTCTCGCCAGAATATTTATTTACAAGAGAAAGTTATCTTTGGGTCATTCACTGTATTACTTGCCCCGTCCTTTCCATTCTGCTTCGATTGATTCTCTGTAAAATAAACAGCCATGTCCCTTTTAAAAATTGATCTTAGGGCTTCCCTGGTGGCGCAGTGGTAGAGGGTCCGCCTGCCGATGCAGGGGACACGGGTTCGTGCCCCGGTCCGGGAAGATCCCACGTGCCGCGGAGCGGCTGGGCCCGGGAGCCATGGCCGCTGAGCCTGCGCGTCCGGAGCCTGTGCTCCGCAACGGGAGAGGCCGCAACAGTGAGAGGCCCGCGTACCGCAAACAAACAAACAAACAAATAAATAAATAAAAATTGATCTTAAGGTCTTAACACACATTGCCTCAAGGACGGCCAAAAAATCCATCCTTATGTGCAAAGAGAAGTCATACAAAAATGAGAGAATTGCATCCAATTAGCATCCAGCATTATAAGATGCTATGTTGTAAATTACATTTGTATCCATGTAAATTGTATTATGTAATAACATAGCAACTTTTATTATGAGTTCAGTGTTTTGCGGAAAGTTTAGGCCCTACGTGGCAGTACAGAAGAGGAGTTAGTCAGTTATCCTTATGTACCATCTGTGCCCAAAGGACAAAGCAACCTAAATGTCGATGTGTGTTTTTTTTTTTTTTTTTTTTTTTTTTTACTGTTCTAACATATGTTAATATTAATAATACACTGTTCAATAATTTGGTCTTAATTTGACAGCAGCTATGTGTCATTCTAAGGAAATCAAAACTTTAGTACTACCCACCAGTCAATTTAGGAAAGGACCCTAAGTCATTTAGTTACCAGGAGCGTGGCTTCTGGAATCAAATTGCCTTGGCTTGATTCCTGGCTCCCTAGCCTACTGCCTGTGGACTGAGAAGAAACTATTTAACCTTTCAGTGTCTCAGTTTCCACATCTGCAAAATATACATAATGGTATCTGGCCCTTAATATTGTTTTGACGATTACATGAAATCATCCATACATAATCAATACTTAGCTCCAGCCCAGAATGTATTAAATATTCGATAACCATCCACTAGTAATAGGAGTAATAGTGGCAATGGCTTCTTTACCAAAATTCAACGATCGTTCCCATTGGAAAACAGCTTCTTTAGTCATTAGGAATATGCTTTAGTCATTATTAATTCAGTTTATACAGAGCATATTCAAGAGCATAGGTGTCGCTACAACCAGGTCATTGAATATTTTTTCTTTCAGTAATAACATAAACAGAAGTTTGGAGGTATGGCCTGGAAAAAAATTTTTTAACTCAATAGAAGATTTTCAACATTCTGGTGATGAAATCTAAAAATAATAGCAAACACAGGCCAAATACATGTCAGGCACTAATCTTAGTAATTGACATGTGGTCACTCACTTCAGCCTCACAAATACGCTCTTCTTATCCCAGCTTTATAAATGGGGAGACTGAGGCAAAGAGAAGTTAAATATGGGCTTGAGGACATAGGACTAGAAGGTGTGGGGACTTGGGAGTCATACCCAGGAAACCGGGCTCCAGGCCTGTGTGCCTGAAGGCAGGGCAAGTGTGTCCGGGACCCACGGCTACTCCTCTGGGGTGGGCACCTCTCCTGGACCCCTCCCCAGCAAACTCTCCTGGGTCAGCTTCTCTGCTATCCAGCCCCTTCCCGATGCCTGCATCTCATGGTGCAGTACGTTCCTCATTCGTGATTAAGCCTCTCCGCCCAAGACCACGCCTAAAGCTCCGATGAGAGTTTCTCCTGACAGGTGATAGGAGATCATGTGGTGAACCTGGCACAGGTAAATGATTGTCGAAGTCTTGTTCCTCCTGGGAAAGATGTTCTCACGTTATCATAGTGGTCTTCTCTAAGCGAAGCGAGGATTTTCAGGTAGGTAGAGTTGTTGACAAAGTGGATATTTAGAGAAATCTCAGATCGCTCCGAAAGAGAAATTGTCAACCTCATTTATAGAAGACGGGCCTGTGAATCTGAAAACTCTGGAATTCCCTGTTTTTGTGTCTGAGATCCCCAAATGTGCCAGACCCTCCTACTCCCACGTTGGTATATTCTCAAAAAGATGTTGCGCTACTCAAGACATTTTCAAGAGAAACAGTCGTCATCTGTGTCAGATTTGAAATAGCGACACCTAGATACAGCCAGATCTAGCCATTCATAGTCGTGCATATGCATAGTTTGCTTTATCCTTGCCCCGGCTCTTTACATACTGAAGGAGTGAAATTGTTGGCACCACAAAGGTTGTGATGGTTTGATTTTTTTCTTTTCAACAGGAAAAATCAAAACTTCAAAGCAGAAAACAAAGGCAGATGTTTAGGTTTGCCTGGTGTGGACTGAAACCCTCTCCACATTATTTATTAAGGGTCTTCAGTGTTAGGTTACTGACGGCGTAAAGGAAATCGCCAGGGAATGGGTATTTCCAGTTAATTTTTCACGCTGGGTCCTGGGAAAAGAATCAGAGACCCATAGACAGAATTGCACAGTGGGGCCTTCAGAGGAAGGTGTGTATATGCACATTACAGTCGGAGCTTCTGCAACTTCTGGCAAATCAGCTGAAACAGGCCATCTGAAGTTCATGAAGATGAATAATGATGGATTATTTGTATTAGTAGTCGTGGGTTTCGAACCTGTAACGACAGGCTGTCACATTGATAAATAACTAGGACATTTCATTGAAAAGAGAGATGTACCTCTTGTCACCACAACCTTAGATTGATTTCAGAGTAAGAGCAATGTATTAATTAGGAGTATACATACTGTCAAAGCATTTTTTTCTCTTTCCTTTTGATTACTCAAAATATTGTGGACCTCCTCTCATGTATTTTTCTACCATTTTGGTACAGAGCGAATCAACCAAATGTTGGAGAAGGAACTGAGCAGCAGAGATTAAAATATTGCCAAGAAAAAATATTCTAACAAACTCTCAATCCAGTGTCTTTTTGTAATATTCTTTTTGGACACTGACATTGGTGCCTACTCCCTTATTTCATTTCCCTCTGAACTCTATCCAGGTTGTAGAATTGAGTGAATTGATTCAGTGGTATTAGACCCTTTTTGCTTAGTCTTAGACTAGCACATGCCTAGAAGTTTTATAAAAGGACAATATATTTGATTTTAAAGGTCGGGGTTTTTAATCTTTTTAAATAACTTTTTAAATTTTTTTGGCCGCACCAAGTGGCTTGCAGGATCTTAGTTCCCCAACCAAGGATTGAACCTGGGTCTTCGAGAGTGAAAGCGTGGAGTCCTAACCACTGGACCTCCAGGGAATTCCCTTAAATTACGTTTTTCACATCAGTTTGGATAGTCTTTTTTTTTTTAATTGAAGTATAGTTGATATACAATGTTGTATTAGTTTCAGGTATACAGCAAAGTGATTTATGTATATATTTATACATATATATCTTCTTTTTCAGATTCTTTTCCATTATAGGTTATTACAAGATAATTGAATATAGTTCCCTGTGCTGTACAGTAGGTTCATTATTGTTTATCTATTTTCTGTATGTTGTACCTCTGTATGTGTGTAGTTGAATACTCTTTATTATCACTAGTAGATCCCCAGAAAGGGGGCATGCATCTTTAGACTCTAGATCTCGAGGAATTTGAGGCAGTTAGAGAAAAGCAACCCTTAACCCTAAAGCAGGAAGAAACATGTCATGGAAATAGGACTGGAAAGAGACTCATACATCTGCTTTAGCCTCAAATCTAGCTCTGCCCCTGGGTAGCTGAGTTACATTGGGCAAGTCATTTAACGTTGCCCAGTTGCCTCATCTACAAAACAAAGATGCTGGGCTAAAAGACCTTTTTTTTCTACCTCTCAAGTTCTACACTAACATTTTCCCCCAGTGGTCGTTGATCCACTGAGGAATACGAGGAATCACCCTAGAGGTACATTTTTTAAGGTAGAACTATTTATAATATACAAACATGACAGTATCTGCAGACATTCATGAATAAAAAAAAGCAGTTGTCACATAGTACAGAGAGTATGAGTCCATTTGTGTGAACCAAAATGAATAGTGTGGACAAAGTCTGAAGGATGCTTTCCACCCTGATAACAGTGCTTAGCTCTGGGGGGAGTTCTAGAATTGGGGATGATGGTCAAAGGAGAGTTTGTTCTTATCCATGTTGTTTGTATTTTTTAAAACTGAAGTATAGTTGATTTACAACATTGTGTTTGTTTCAGGTGTAGAGCAAAGTGATTCAGTTATACATACACACACACATATATGTTCTTTTTTCAGATTCTTTTCCATTATAGGTTATTACAAGATTTTCTTTTTGTTTAAATTTATTTGTTTTATTTTTGGCTGCGTTGGGCCTTTGTTGCTGCTCGCGGGCTTTCTCTAGTTGTGGCGAGCGGGGGCTAACTCTTTGTGGCGGTGCACGGGCTTCTCATTGCGGTGGCTTCTCTTGTGGAGAGCAGCGGGCTTTAGGTATGCGGGCTTCAGTAGTTGTGGCTCGCGGGCTCTAGAGCGCAGGCTCAGTAGTTGTGGTGCACCGGCTTAGTTGCTCCGTGGCATGTGGGATCTTCCCGGACCAGGGCTCGAACCCACGTCCCCTGCATTGGGAGGCAGAGTCTTAACCACTGTGCCACCAGGGAAGCCCCATTACAAGATATTGAATCTAGTTCCCTGTGCTATACAGTAGGTCCTTGTTGTTTATCTATTTTATATATAGTAGCGTGTGTCTGTTCACCCGAAGCTCCTAATTTATCCCTCCCTTTCCCCTTTAGTTATCATAAGTTTGTTTTGTATGTCTGTCAGTCTATTTAAAGGTACATTTTAAAAAAGAATTTAATTGAGTGATGAGAAATAGGAAATGAATGTGAAACAGTAAATATAGATGCCTCTGTAAATAGTAAGTAAAATCGTTTAGCTTTCGATAGTTGACTGAGGTGAAGAAATTCCAAGGGGAGAGAGAACAGGGAAGAAAAATTAGGTATGTATACCTTGAATCAAAAAATCACCATTCTGCAGGTCACAAATGGCCCATTATTGGCAATTTATATGGTTCAACATAATGCTAGCGATAATCTTTGAATATCACAGTTAAACAAATTACAGGGCCACCTGGGCAACAGCAACTTTGGCGAATATCGCTGTGGAAGCAGAAATATTAGAGGATCCTGGAAAATCCATCACGTTGGAATCTGTAGCCTAGCTTGGTAGGAGCAGGTATTTCATTATCGTAGTCTCTGAAGCAAAGCGAAAGTTTGTCCTCTTAACAATTAAAGTCGTTAAGAGCCTACCGTAACGTTGGAACTGCGCAAAACAGCTGCAAATATAGTTCTTCCTAAAATATCAAATGGTTGAGCCTCATATGTGTTGATTCTGGAAGTATTCGGGTACTGCACTTTGACGCTTTTTAAATGCTCCATTTTTCGTGAGAGATCTGATTATTGGCCAATGGGGAACTTCTCTTTTACTGTTGGTTTTAGTTATCCCTGAAAATTCTGTGAAGGAACTCCTCAGAGCACCTGGTACCATCAAAGACAGAATCAAGAAGTTGCTGGCTCACAAAAATAACATGAAAAAGAAGGTAAAAATGAAAAACATCGCCGAACCTGGGGGGACTCCTCCTGCCCCTAAGGTTGCCTCGCAGCCCTTCAGCTCTGAAGAGAGCGTTTCCAGAGATGGGAACCGTCATGGAGGAAAAAAGAGGAATGAAGAGAGAAAGAAAGAGGGGCTGGAGGAAGAGAAAAGAGATGAGAAGGCGCTGGCAGGCCATGTGCGGGAGGAGCAAAGCCTTCTGGGAGATGTGTTTTGTGAGTATCACTTTGGTTAATTTATATATCTTATGAAATGTGCGTTGTAGTTTCTCCTGGCAAATGAAAGAACAAGGGAAGAGAGTTTCACGCCTTAAGTAAGACGGGGTCAGCTTTAAGTCCTAAGAAGCAGGGTTCTCGATAAGGTCTAGAAACTTAGTCTTCCACAGATCCGAAATCCAAGTCGCTGCTGTGGGACGCACGGAGTGTCAGGCCTCTCCCCTTGCCTGGGGGGGTTTCCTATTTGATGCAGACCCTCTTTCCGCTCCCGGCCCAGGAAGCCCACTTGTCCTGCCAGCACGGTCGTCTGGACGCCCAGCTTTGCATGCAGCACACCCCCGGACCCCCAGAGAGCGCCCTCTGGTGGATCTGCCTAGCTCTACCTTTTTCCTTCGTGGAGGCACTTTTTACAGGCACACTCATGAAAGGAGATCTTCAGAGTTGTGTGGTTATGATCTAAAAAGGCAAAATAGACAGTTGGAGGAAAGTTCTATAGAGAGGCTAAGCTTAGGTTTTCTGCATGAGCTGGAGAACTGCCCTTGTCACTGGTGGCCGAGCAGAGCCCGTCACCAGCCTCAGCCCCTCCAGGGTGCTTTCCATGTTAACCCACCCTGGACCCCTCACACTGAGACTTGCCATTGCACTCTCACCAGGCGTCTGTTGCTCCCTTTATATTTTGTCTTGTCCGTTCCTGCTCCATGGCTGTTGGATTTAA
>RJWK010038591.1:0-20739 GCA_004363435.1 Platanista minor | reverse complement strand
GGGGGGGGCAGAGGTCAAGGTCGTAGGCAAAGGAGAAGGCAGGGTTTTCAGAGCACAAGAAGGGGGCTTGCTTGTCAGAAGAGGAAGACGAACCAGGGAGGGATTCAGGGTTAGGTAACTGGGGGACCTTCTTTAAGGAGAGAAGAATATAAGCTTGGGATTACCAGATTACCAGTGCTCCTCCCTTGCAAGTGAGACACTCCAAAGCTTGCCCTTGATTTGCTTCAAGGCAAATCCTCCCCTAGCAGGAAAAGCTCTCTGAGATTAGTGAGGAGACGCAGCGGGAAGACAAAGAAGCAAGGACGCACCGATGTGGGAGGGAAGCGGGGACCCTCAAAGCCGCTGGCCTCCCTTTGCTCGGGGTCACATGCAAATGTGTATCAGTAAATATCTAACAGCCGGTGATCCGAGGCCAAAGGAGGAAGCGCGCTCGGATTTGGGGCCTTCGCCCATTTCTGTGGCCCGAGCGCTCGCACGCTGAGTCGGGAGGAGATGCTCTCCAAAGGGTGGGAGCAGGTTCCGCACCTCCCAGCGCGGGTCCCGGGATGGGGCTGGTAGGAGGAGGCCCTCAGACAATCCTCCCCCACATCGGAGGGGGAGGCCCGGCCACAGATGCACGGGTCGGGGAGCAGGTTGTCGAGGGCACGGCACCAAAGCCTCGGGCGCTTGCTTCTCCTGGTACAGACCCTGCAGGAGATTTTCCAGACGGAGATGACCATCGAGTCCATCAACCAGGCCATCCAGGACAAGTCTGCCTTCCTGAAGGTGGCTCAGACCAGGCTGGATGAGCGTACGCGGAGGCCCAACATAGAGCTCTGCAGAGACATGGCTCAGCTGCGGTGAGCGGGGGAGAGGCGAGGGGCGGAGGATCCAGGTGGGGGTCACGGTGATGGGGAGGGGGGCGCCCTCAGGGCCAGCTCGGGCTCCTCTGGGGAAACCCCCAGGCTGCCGGCAGCTCTGTACTCCTAAGGCTCGTCCACCAGCACACGGGGATGTGGGGCGGCCTAGTCACGGTCACGGTGCTAGAGCCTTCTTTAAAGTGTCAGTAGCGGGGTTCGTGTTTCACAGCCCGGAGTTTCGGTTTGGGATGATAAAAAGTTCTCGAGGGGGAAGGTGGTGATGGTTGCCAAGTTTGTGAATGTACTTAATGCCAGGAACTTAAGAGCTGAGATGGTAAATTTTGTGTTATGTCTATTTTACCACGACTAAAACAAAAAGGAAATGACATCAACACTACACACAAGAATAGTGTTAGCATTTAGCCTCGTTCAGGGGGTGGAGGCGGCGCTGGGCTCCTTTGCACCTCCCTGGAGTGTCCGGAGTTTCCAGATCCCCTGTCTCGGAAGCAGTACAGAGGTTGGCCGCTGTGTGTGCCCGAGTGCCCCTGACTCATCGGAAAAGGGACTTTGGGTATCAACTCCCCCCACCCCATCTGTTTGCTCTCACCGTTGTTCTCATCCACTTCTTTGGGTGCTTCATTCCTGCTCTCATCGTTAAGAGCACCCTCAGGATCCCCTAAACCCCGATGGCTCATTTCAGCTCATTTCAGTTTGTTCTGTCCTTGATAGAAATTGAAAGCAGCTGGTCATCATCAAGCATCTCCCACGTGTACGCAGTGGGAGGGATCTGACACTACACTTCATCTTCTGGACACTAGGTGTATTTTACTCTTCTTTTTTTAATTTGGAAGATTCCTTTCAGGATGGGCTTGAACGGAATTGGCCACCCTCCCGCCCCCATTCTGGCTTCGTTTCCAATTTCTCAGTACTTTCTGCCTCCTTCTGGAGTTCATCATTGCTGTGCTTAGGTCTTGAAACACTTTGTGCAGAAGCAAATCAAATTTATAGCAACTGGAGGAACGAAGCGGCAGCGCTTGAACTGGAGCAGTGGGAGAGACCACTAGCCTTGCAGTCTGCCTGGTCCATGATTGAATTCCCTGATATCCTAGGGACAAAGCGACTTTGAGCTCTTACCCAAGGAACAAGCAGCGGGGTGAGGCTGTGGATTCCCTGCAGGGAAGGAAAGGGTGGTCTTTGTGAGGCCAAGAATGAGGAAGATGATGATAAAGGTGGCGATGGTGACAATCACAATAGCTGTTGCCATTTATTTATCTTATTCTGTGCCGGGCACTGTCCTGCGTACTTTACCTGAGGCATCATCTTCAATTTACAAATAAGTAAATGGAGGCAGAAGCGGCCGGAGTGACGGTGACCCAGCTGGCAACTGCTGGGAGGAAGGAGAGCCATCGTGAGAGTCCTTGGCCATCTCCCTGCTGAGCTCCGTTCAAGCAAAGCAGCAATTTGCTTCTGCTTCCCCGTGTTTCATTGTATGGGGCCTTTGCCACCCCCCGTCCTGTACCTAAGCTCATCTGGCCTTCTCAGCGTCCACATGGGATGGGTCAGCAAAGCAGGTGCTGTATCCTCATCTCACTCTCACAGAGGCTAAAACAGAGGGTCACAGAGGAGACGTTACTGCAAAACACCCTCCGTGGGCAGCATGCGTGTCGTCTGTGTTGGATGCTAAGAGGTGTGCTCTGGAATAGATTCGAATGGCCTTCATCTCCCACAGTAGCTGCGTTTCTCCTGGTGGAGCTGTCGTCTGGGCCATCACCATGGAGGAGGTCACCCAGGCCACGTGTTTCTCCAAGTGGGTTCCACAGAACCCCTACTCACACACAGCCCATCACTGAGGTGAAGCGGCCCGCCGCTCTGTAGGCAACCAGTCTGAAGTATCTGTTTATTACAGGAACCTGGTAGTGGGATCACACCCATTTGGCCAGTCAGATTAGAGCATGAATTGTGGTTTTATGCAAATATTATTGGGAGAAGCTGAGCTGAAGTTTCATGCTCTGACAGTTTCTGCGGAGTCATCAGAAGTAGTGACGGGGGACTTCCCTGGTGGCACAGTGGTTAAGAATACGCCTGCCAATGCAGGGGACACGGGTTTGAGCCCCGGTCCAGGAAGATCCCACGTGCCGCAGAGCAACTCAGCCCGTGCGCCACAACTACTGAGCCTGCGCTCTAGAGCCCACGAGCCACAGCTACTGAAGCCTGTGTGCCACAACTACTGAAGCCCGCGCGCCTAGAGCCCGTGCTCCGCAACAAGAGAAGCCACCGCCATGAGAAGCCCGCGCACCGCAACCAAGAGTAGCCCCCGCTCGCCGCAACTAGAGAAAGCCCGCGCGCAGCAACGAAGACCCAACGCAGCCAAAAATAAATAAATTAAATAAATTTATTAAAAGAAAAAAAAAAAAAGTAGAGACGGGAAGAGAGAAATTGTTCGGCCTGCCATCAGGCCAACACAGCGTTGCTTTTCAGAAGGGTTTTGAGTCGTGGTCGTATTTGACTTTGCAGTTATCAGACAATGAGGCATTCACAGCTGCTTCTGAGAAGCTGAATGATTTTTCCTCTTTTCTCCCCCTTCACGGCTAAACAGAATTTGCTTTTCTTTTGCTTCCTGTCGACCCTGCAGTGTGTCTATTTCCTCTGCTCCTTTACTGACTTCAGGACAAAACCTCCTTTTGTCTCCGTAAAGATTTCTTGTTAAAATATCGTTGCCAAAAATATGGTCCTAGAGGAACAGCAGTGGAATTTAGGATTGTTATTGAGGGAGGAGGGGATTGTTTTTTCTTATTCAACTGGTCATTCTGGAAGCAACCCTTTGGCTGTCTAGATGAAGAAAACATAAGGACCATAAACTCAGGGGAGTGAGGACAGAGAAGAAGTGCAGTTTTCATTTCGAGACTTTGATTTGCATTTGAACTTTTTCTAAATGGGTGCTTTCAAGAGCAACTCTAAACATTCTTGGCATCCCTGAGGGCAGGCCAGACCAGGCGCTCTGCTTTACTTAATCTTGATATATTTTTTTCAGACGACGGTAGTTTTATTTGTATTTGAATGCAAACTGTTTTTCAGTTCTGTAATTTCCCCCCAAATGAGTGGTGTCAGCAGAACGGCTGTCTGCCATCTGCCAAGAGTAAGGAAACTGAGAGTGGAACGTGGCCTTGAAAGAGGAGGAGAAACGTACTTCTAACGGCGAAAGTTGAGGGAGGTGTAGTATCTCTGAGCTGCCTTTACGCAGCGATGGGAAAACCGGGATGTTAGCTGCCTGCATTCTAAGTATCTGGAATTCCTTTTAAAACAGATTGGTATTTTAATGTGTCTTTTTTCAGAAGAGCCCTCACAGATAAATTTTCCACTAGACTAATGTTTGGCTGTCAGGAGTGAAGACTCACACGTCACCCTGCTCCGTCCCTACCTTTGGGTTCCGGGTTCCTTTTGAAGCGGTGAAAACAGCTCAGGGAAGGCTGGGAGACGAGAAGCAGGCCGGTGTGATTATAAACAACTCACCCTCATAAGTCCCATCACCAGCCGTGTCCGACAGCCTCTCTGAAGATCTGTTTCTTTGCTAGTGGTATTGTATACCCTGGGATCTTCAAAAAAGAAACTTACTTTTTAAATCCAACCTGACCTAAACAACAACAAAACATGCTTTTAGCTCAGTTCTCAGATGCTGTGTTTACAGATCTCAGGCCAGAGGAAACTTCCACACTTAAGTCTAATTCCTTCCCTCCCCCACTGGAAGTAAGAAGACAGTTCAGGCTCTAAGATGAAAGGAGATGCACGCTGTGGGTGTGTTTTCACGGCTTGTCGTTCCATCCAGGAGCCTTTTGGGGGTGCTCTGCGGTGCTCCCCACCTCGGGCTGGCTGCAGGTGGCTCCCTCTGGCCTGCGCTTCCTTTTCATCACCTGGGGTCTGCTCCTCGTTCTTGGAAGACCCTTGACTTGGACTTCCGGGCAGCTTCCTACCTCCCATCATGGGCTGCATCTCCTAGGACACAGAAGTTGGTCCCCGTCCATCAAGCATTTTCTGTGCCCCTGTCAACTGCAGGAGGGGCTGTGGATATCACTTTCCCGGACCCGATGGCCGGCAGGGAGACGTAGCACACAGGCCACGACAAGCACCCCGAGGGCCACAGAAGGGCTGGTGCTCTTGGAACACACGACATCGGGCAGCGAACTCGTCCCAGGGCTGCGGGAGGGACTTCCCTAAGGAGGGTCTGTCCAGCCGGGCTTTGAGGATGGCGTAAATTAGCGGGATGAAGGGTGGGGTAAGAGCATCGTGAGCTGAGGGGGCGGCAAGGGTGGAGACCCTGAGGTCAGACACAGAGCAGGGACATTCAAGGACTTGCCTGCACAGTGGAGAGGAAGGGTGCAGGGCCACGGAGAGACAGGCACAACAGATTTTTACATTTTTACGTAGGGGTGTGAGGAAGAGGGTGGGGTCAGGGATGATCAGAAGACCTTTGGTTTCAGCGTCCGCAAGGATGACGTCACCGGGGCCTGAGATGGGACAGGCAGGTGGCCTGGGGGCGCTGGTGATCCATCTGCTCTGTACCCCACCTCGGCGTGGGTGAGCCCCTGGCGGACATACCCACCAGGGAGGGTGTGTCCAGAACGTGGGCCTGCGGGGCGGTCCTGGGGAGTCTCCGGACCCACTTCATTTGTCCGCTGTGGCCTCGGATGGAGATGTGATGTTTGCCCCGTCGCGGTGTCGGTCCAGCCGAGGCACTTCAGGTAACCTCTCTGAGTTCAAGGCCAAAGAGAGTTCAAGGCCCTCAAAATTGTGTTTCCTTTTTGGAAACTATTTATTGTTTTCTTTCTGGCTTTAAGAGCTGCATCTGTTCGTGATAGAAAATCAGAAAACGAAATAGAAAATAAAATTCATCGTCAGTTCTCCTTGCCGTTGAGGGATAACCACGGTTGCCACCGGGCACGTTAACAAAATTGTGATCGCGCTGCATGTAGAGTTCTGTGTCCTGACTTTTTCAACCAACATTGTATTCTGAGTTTCCTTCCCCAAGGCGAAAACAAGTTCTTTTTTGAAAAGTATTGCCTGCATAGTATTCCATCGTCCGGCTACGGTGTCCGTTATCATCAGGATGTTGTTTCCTCTTGTTCTCTCATAACAATACTCAGTACAGGATAACACAATGAAGACATTGTTCCTTTATCGTTTTATGTCAAACTCTTCACTTTGTTTAAATTCACAAGTAAGAGAGAGACACGCTCTGATTTTAAAACAAATTCAAACAGTACAGATCCATATGGAGTAAAAAACAAGAGCCTCTTTTCTGCCCTCTCCTCTCCCCGCGCCCACCCCGCCCCCACCCCGGCCAGCCCACCCCCAACCTCAACCAGCGGCTGCTGATTTTGGTGCATCTCCTTAAATACATGTACAATTTGTCCTTTACAAAAAGCAGGGGGCAGAGGGTTTTGAGTAGAGAGGATGTGGCTTTGGTGCCATCTTAAATGAATATTCTGTGAGAGCTAATTTTGGGCCTGACACTATTTTGGTTCTTGTGGTAGGGTTGCCAGATTTTGCACATTAGCGGCCAGGTAAATCTGAATCTCAGATAAACGATGAAAAATTTTTTAGTATTAGTAATATCCCCAATACCGCAAGGCATCTTTACACAGAAAACACTTATGGTAAGTAGAAATACTTGTAGTGAATATTATTCAGCCTTAAAAAGAAAGGAAATTCTGACCCATGCTACCACATGGATGAACCTTGGGGACATTATGCTGAGTGAAACAAACCAGTCACGGAAGGACAAATACTGGACGATTCCACTTGTATGAAGTGCCTAGTGTGGTCAGATTCATAGAGACAGAAAGAAGAACGGTGGTTGCCGGGGGGGTGGGGGTCGCGGGGCGGAATAGGGGTTAGTGTCGAAAGGGGACAGAGCTGCCATTTTGCAAGATGAAAAGAGTTCTGTGGGCGGAGGGTGGTGATGGCCATGTGAAGGCACATGATGCCACCAAACTGCACACTTAAAAATGGCTCAGATGATAAAATTTTATGTTGTTTATATTTTACCGCAGTGAAAAAAATACTTGTGCTAAAAACATACATGTTTATCTGAAATTCCAATTTAACTGGGCCTCTTGTGTATTATCTGGGAGGCCTGCGCTGTGGGGATGACAAATAGAAATGAGGTGGTCTCACCCGAAGGGTCCAGTGCTGAGGCCAACTTCCCAGGTCTCTGCTTCTGGGAGCTGAGTGGGCGGGGCAGGAAATGGCACCCAGTTCCTTACTATGGCCACCGAGACTCCTGATTTCCTTCTTAGCTTCCTGGATAACTGTGAGCGGTGTATAAACACATGTAGGCCGTCTGTCTGTGGGGAGGGCAGTTCATCCATCCCTGGGGCTCAATTTCCTTGTCTGTAGAACAAGGAAGCTGGGCTTGATGACCTCTGCCATTTATCTTCCAGTGGCAAAGTCTGTGAAGCTATAAAATGGTCTTGGTACAATGATTTCCACATGGTCTGGATATTTTTCTACGATCGTGAAATCCTTTTCCGTCTGCAGCGACGTCCACACCCCTATTCGTTCACTGTCGCTATTCTCTTTATATTATGGTACATTTTAGTTAATTTCATGCACACTCCCACCCTCAAGCTTAACAGACCAAAAAAAAAAGTAATATGCCTAAAACTTAAAGAGCTTTTTGCCAGAGTTTAAGATAATTAGTAATACCCCAGGAGAAAAATGAGCAAAAGACAGGAAGAGGCAATTCACGGAAAAAGGGCAAAATGCCCAATAGACATTTAGGAAAGTTTCACGAATAATCAAGGAAATGAAAATGATATCAGTTAAAATAATTTGAGAAGGAGATGCTAGATTTTTTACATGAAATGATGCCTTTTTTCCTTGCGGTCTTGAAAAACGTGTCGTTTTTCATCATCAGCACAATCAGAACTGCAACTTGTTTCACGGTTTACGTAACTGATTTCATGAATTATCATTTTCGTGTTCCATTAGGTTTTTGTGGGGTTTTTGTGTGTTTTTTCTTTTTTTGCGGTACGCGGGCCTCTCACCGCTGTGGCCTCTCCCGTTGCGGAGCACAGGCTCCGGACGCGCAGGCCCAGCGGCCATGGCTCACGGGCCCGGCCGCTCCGCGGCATGTGGGATCTTCCCGGACCGGGGCACGAACCCGCGTCCCCCGCATCGGCAGGCGGACTCTCAACCACTGCGCCACCAGGGAAGCCCTTCCATTAGGTTTCTGACGTTTCGATATTTACTCTGGAACCTTGGGGCATTGCTGGGGGGAGGGGCATTATAATTGGAGGAGTGCCCCATTAACTAACCCCTCCCCCACCATAGTTAACAGGTTGGCCTGAATTCTAGCCACTGAATAAGGTAGGGTGTTCCCCTCTTCCTCACTGTATAAACAACTTTCAATGATAAAGTGCATGAAAATTGAGCTGTTTCCATTTCTCCCATCTTTACTATTTAAAAAAAAAAAATCAAATGTTTAAAAGTTTACCTTTTAAAATATTATAATGTTTAATATTCGCGTGTATGCACAATGCATGTATGGAAACTTGCTGGTGTCCCCCGAATATCCGTGGTGCGCCTTTTGGATCGTCCTGTTGGCTTTGCGGCTTTGCAGCGTGAGGTAGTTCTGAGGTTGATGTGACCGGTGGGAATTCAGTAACCACACTCGGCGCCGGTGGAGCTGATAACCAGCGTGACTTCTGCTAACCTAACCGGTGCCTCTTCCCCACGCAGCCTGGTTAACGAGGTGTACGAGGTGGACGACACCATCCAGACCCTGCAGCAGCGCCTGAGGGACGCGGAGGACACCCTGCAGTCGCTGGTCCACACCAAGGCCACCCTGGAGCACGACCTGGCGGTCAAAGCCAACTCCCTGTACATCGACCAGGAGAAGTGCATGAGCATGCGCAGGAGCTTCCCCAGCACCCGGCGGCTGGTGGGCTTCTGCTAGGGCCCCCTCCCCTGGACCAGGTGTGGTGCTCCCCAGGGAAGGCGGAACCAGGGCGCCGCGCGCGCGCACTTACACGAGGGCTGATCTATATTCACTTATTAAAGGATCGTATTTATAGACATGTGCTGCGGTCCTGTCTTGGAAAACCTTTTGTTTGCCTCCAAACCTTAGTTCCCGACGATTTGCTAGGCTTCTGGGCCAGAGGAAAACAATCGAGGTAATAGACAAGGTA
The DNA here is from genome assembly GCA_004363435.1 of Platanista minor. Classification (NCBI taxonomy): domain Eukaryota; kingdom Metazoa; phylum Chordata; class Mammalia; order Artiodactyla; family Platanistidae; genus Platanista; species Platanista minor. The sequence continues at coordinate 11,714 of RJWK010038591.1, read as the reverse complement.
AGAACACTTATTTGTATTATTACTCTTGTTAGTCTCTGTGTAACATGAATGGGCTGGAAAGGAGAAATGTATTTTCTTCTGAGGCCGTGGAGGCAGGTATCCCAGCAGGTGGGTTCTGAGAGAAGGGGAGAGGCCTCTGGAAGGTAGTAGCCGGGGACAGTTTGAGCAAAATCGAAGGTGGAAAAATAGAGAGTGCATCTGGACAATAGGTAAGTAGACCAGTTTGGCTGTGATTCGTAACGTAGGGTGTGTATGAAGGAACAGGATGGGTGAGACCCCTGGAAAGTTGGGGGGGGGGGGGGTTCAAGGGTAGGGGGAGTGATGGACAGCTCTGTGCAGGGACATGGCCTTGTGAAAGCCATGACCGGGTAAGGAAAGTCTGAACTGGAGAGATGGCCGTGGAAACCAAGAGGGGAGGAGCACGAAGCATGTTACAGCAAATCAGCAGAGCTCGCTAACCTCACGTGCGGGTGAGCTCTGAGGGCCCAGGGTGACAAAAAGTTGCTGAATTTGGGTGGGCCGCAAAATGGGACATCGCTTACATTCTAGGAGGTCCTGTCTTATCTCAGGGGTTGCTTGCTTTTTAAAATAACTTTTTCGTTATGACAAATGAAGAACATTTGCTGATATCTGTTTTGGAAAAGTAGGGAAAAGACACACACAGAGCTCCTTGTAAATTCCTTGTTATCACAGTGCCCAGAAATAATCACTGAAGTTGGCCAGCATTTTGTGGTATATGCTTTCAGTCCTTTTTCTGTGACAGTCTATGTGTCTGTAAAATTTATTTATATATACAGGTAATATGCAGTGTTTATTTACAAATATGTATAATATGTGATGCTTATATTTAAATGCATAATTAATGACACTTGGGACCACACTCCTGATTTGTGACCTTCTTTTCCTTATACATATATTATACTATAAATGGGTTTCCATGTCATTAGCTGTTAATGCACAACATCATGTTTTAAAACCTTGCCTTGGTGTCTCTAAAAACAGTGAATAACCACTCCTGGAGATTTCAGAAAATGCAGGTGAGCGATAACAGAGTATTTGTCTTTCTCTGTCTGACTTATTTCACTATGTTATCACATGTACGTGGAATCTAAACAGTAAGACAAACGAATTGAATATAGCAAAACAGAAACAGACTCACAGATACAGAGAACAGACTAGTGGCTACAAGAGGGGAGGGGGAAGCGGGAGGGGCAAGAGAGAGGTGGGGGATTAAGAGGTACAAACTACTATGTGTGAAGTAAATAAGCACAGGGAAATACAGCCACTGTGTTGTAATAACTTTAAATGGAGTTATTATTTTATTCTGTAAAAATATTGCATCACTATGTTGTATGCCCGAAACTAATATAATATTGTAAGTCAACTACACTTTGATTAAAAAAAGAGAAACTACAGACGAGCAAAAGAAGAAAATAAAGATCTTCCATACTTCTAAACTAACTAGATGCTTTGACATACCTGTATTCTATTTCTGTATTTTTATGCACATTTTCCTCTCGAAAATGGAATCCCGAATAAAGTAGCCCTTACAAAGCACTTACTTTGGGCTGAAACCCTTCCCAGTGCCTTGCTCACCTCAACTCATTTATGCTTTTTGCACTTGAAAATGTATACTCTTTCCGTGTCATTGAATCCCTTTGCATAACTTCATTTTAATGGCTTTTTAATAATAGTCCATTGTCCTAAGGTTCTAGAATGTTCTATGACCAATTCCCCATTATCGAATGTTTTTGTTGTGCCTGACTCTTCTTTATCACAATGTGGCCGTGATTTAATCTTGTTAGTGCAATGTGTGCACACATCTTTAATATTTTGCTTAAGGTAAGTTCCTAGATCTGGAGTCATTACATCAGAAGTCAGGCACACGTTGAAAAAGGCTTTTACCGTGTATTATCAAACTGACCTCCTGAAACTTTATGTTACTCAGCACTCCACCACCAGCCTGTAAGAGGGCCTGTCTTTCTGCGTCTTGATAATCCTGTGTTCTCTTTCTCCACCAGCTCATCTTTAGTAAAGAGTGATGTAGAACATTGTCCAGTGGACCCTTGAATTTCTTCTGTCAATTGCTAGTCCTTGTTATTTGCCTGTTCCCCCCGAGTATTTATCTCTTTTTCATTTGTTTTTTTAGAGTTCTCTGTATATCAATCATGTGACACTTTCATCCTATGTACTGAGCATATATTCTTTGTATGCCACTTGCCTTTACACTTTGCTTATGGTTTTTAACGTTCAGAGGCCGAAATGGGTAAATACTTCCGTGATGATTTAGTTCTTTGGAGTTACACCAGAAAAGCTCTTCTCCATTCCAAGATTCTTTACCTATAATTTCCTCTGATTCCATTCATGACGTCTTAAGTTACCCTTAACCATCTGGAATTCAATTTGATATGATGTAGAGAGCAGGCTAGCTTTGAATCCTTTGATCTGGAAATACTGAAATGGGAGGATGAGTTACCGGAGGGAAGGGTTTCTCTCTTTTCTCTCCTATTTCTCACAGCTTGCATCTTGTATGCCTACCTCTTTCTCTCATAAGCATCTTTTTTCTGCCTGTGTTCTCTTTGCTCTGTCCTAACCACTGTCTATTAATGCCAAATCCATCTCTCTCTCTTGCTGTTTCTTAAAAGTTATTTTTCAGCACACCTTGGTCAGTCAACTTCACAAAACATCTCAAAATGCTAGTAGGGTTGACGTAAACATGATAAGCTTGTACTGGGGTTATTTTTGTGGTCTTAGGATATCATTTGAGGCATCAAATTGTAGGTTTTGTCATTCTCCCTTTGCTTCTAATGGAAACAAAGATATTTAAGTGCCACTAAGACACTTAGCAATTAGAGCAATCAGGTGTCGGTGGTCATCATTTTTAGACTACAGTTAGAATAAACATAAATTCCACATGTCTCTTACTTGTTGCATGTTTCAGGGAAAATCTTGCTGACTTTTTTTCCCCACAAATTATAATTTATTTTGAGGACTATGTGAGTGTGGGGTCCTTTTACTTAAACATGTGTTCCCAGCATTACAAGAATGTGATGGGAAGAAGACGTAGTTCAGGCATAGGAAAAGGCTGCTTTTCTTGTTATTTTGGTGAACTGTGGGCAAAGCGAAATTCCACAAATAAACATTCGGTTTCTGGTCTAAAGTGTCACAGCCACTTCCGAGGGCGGATATTCAAACGCTGGGATCCATGAACAGCCAAGACTCAAGAGTGTGATCTTGCGTCAGAATCACAGGTCCGCAAATATCAACACGTGATCTGGCTTTATATATTCAGGCTCAAACTATCTTTAATATTAGGTGGCTTTAAGAAAGGCTGCTGGAGTGTCAAAGGCTTCCACCCACCCAAGCATCATTCAGATTTAGAAATGTGTGCAACTGCCCCTAAATAACCGAGTCACCTATAATTTTAGCAATTTCCGTTTACGTCCCTGGAGAGTGTTGTCATAAACACCTCACAGGGCACTTTTGAGTCCTGAGTTCATGCTGTAAATAGCTGAGGTGGGGTCCGGTTCTTGGCTATAATTTTTGCACTGCAAACGGGGATGGAGTCCTTCCTTTTGTGTGCAGGGCTGGCCCAGTTCAGGAGGAGGGGGAATTGGTTCTCATCGATGTGCCCCCAATTTTCCCTGTCAGTGTCCACGCTTCTAGCCCTGGCCCTTCAACTGTTCCCAGCAGCGCTGGACCCACCATTGGTGAGATTGCCAAGACCAGCCTTCTAGGCAGGGTGCCATGAGGATACTTTCTGAACCCTGTTACAGTCAGGCATTCGTGGAGAACAGAGACAATACTTAATGTCTGCTCCAAGGATGGAAAATCTGTTTTCCCTCGAGGACCAGCTCTAGACCATAGCAGTGCTTCTTTGGAATGTTGAGAAGAAGTCTGAGGACATGTGTGAGTCCACACAGGTAAGAATCTAGACGTCGGAAGGCTGATCTAACCTGCAGGGGTCCAGGATGGAGAAAAAGCAGCACAAATATTGCGATCTCTGCTCTAAACAGTTCTATATTCTCCCTCAGCCCAGATCTTTCCCTTCCAACATCAGAAGCGTTCTGTTTTGTGATTAATGGCTCCTTCCCTGGGGACCCTGCTGTTTGCTTATTTTGCTGGGAGCTAATGGGAGACCCTTTCTGCTACCAACTTGATTTCCTTTTAGCAAGGAGCTTCTAAAGAGCTCACCATGACCAAAAAGCAACTCTGGTGGCATCATGGTAGAGATCTAACTGTACAGAATAAATTAGACATTATCATGGGATGTCCCTGGCAGTCCAACGGTTAAAACTCTGCACTCCCAATGCGGGGGGCGTGGGTTCGATCACTGGTCAGGGAACTAAGATCCCACATGCACTGCGGCGTGGCAAAAAAAAAAAAAAAAAAAAAAAAAGACTAAATTAGACACTATCAAAGTTTGTGGTTTTTTAAAGAAAATTATTATAAAACTAAAGTGTTATTTTTCCCAAGAGACGTCCATGAGGGTATATAATATTTTGAACAATCAATCTCATCAACACAATGAATTAATTTTACCAAAGTATTGCCAAGTCCTAGATCTCAACGTCTTTGATTCTCTTGAAATAGCATTTAAGGATAATATCTGCGTGTATACTCTGTTTTGTCAGATAGAAGAAAAAAACCTCCGGTCTGACAGAATGTACGCAATTCCAGAAATCAGCCTCTTCTGGCATCCTGCCGGCAATAACCGTTGGTACTGATGGACTGTAGGACTGCTCTCCATGTGCCTGGGTCTTTGGAACCATATTTCTCCTAAAAGGCATTCAGTCCCAAATGGGAAGCGATTGTGTTTTGTGTCACTTACCGGCATTTTGGTGCGAGTTAACTAAAATAGGTTCTTTCCCGTTTGTGTGCGTTCTGGGTTGCCTCTGAGCTGGAGTTATAGCTACAGAAATAGCTAACTTCCTCTAGAGAGAAAAAAGAATTTAGAACTAAGGGCCTCCTTTTCTTACCTTGGTTTGGATTCTGTTCATCTTATCTTGTGGATTTTAAGACCCTTAGCTCAGGTCACATTTCTTTGCTCGCATGGAGCTCAGGATACACAGGAATGTATTAGTAAAACGAGTACTAGGCATTGTGGGGTAACAGTGTTAGGGAATGTTGAAAGGAGTCTAATTATGAAAGTTAGAGATGAGGAGTCAATGAAAACCCCAAATCTACAGACGTAGAGTTACCTAGGGAGAATTTCAAGAGTCATATGCGTTCTGGTTGGTCGGATAATTACCTTCACAGAGAAGTTCTGAACAATAAACAATGTGTTTATTGTTCAGGCTTCAAGAAGAGGATGATGATGTTTATCTCTTAGGGAGGGGAAAGCTCAAGTGTTCGGGGATAATGCAGAAAGACCTTATCCCCAGTGGTGAAATAATGACCATCACTGTTGGTCAGTTTCACGATAGACGATCGAATCCAGTGGCAAGCAAGAGGATATATTGTGGCCCAGTAGGAATGGCAGGATGGTTCAGTAGTAAGTAATCCAAACCTCAGCTTCACCCTGCCTGCCTGTTCGCTGGTTGGTTGAATCCCTGGAGGAGAGCAGAGCAAGGTGTATGGAGTGAAACCGTGCTGGGAACTGGGGTCTGGACTGGGACCTGTGATATCTTGTCCTCCAGCGTCACCCTCCACCTGTCCCCACCAGCCAATTCTTTGAAGCTATAGTATGGGGAAAATTGCAACTCATTCTTTATTCGTTGACTCAATCAGTAGATTTTTACTGAGCCCCTTCCATGTGTTTGCACTGTATTGGACTCTGGAGATAATACAATGGACAAGATCGACACAGTCTCTGCCCTCATGGAGCTTGCAGTCCAGTGGATTCTACTGACATATAATCATACAAAGAACTAAGCTAATTATGAGAATTTATGAGAGGGATTGCATCTTAAGTTGTGACACTTAAGCAACTGTCTGAATGGTAAGAAAATCAATGTGCAACGTGCTGGGGGTGGGAGAGCCTGCAAAGGTGTTCTAGGTGGAGAGAATCACATTTTCAAAGGCCCTGAACATGTGAGGAGCTACATACAGGAGTTACATACAGGCAGGACTGGCTTCGCAGGCATGAGACCTGTGCAGTCACTCAGAGCCTCGGGCTCAGGGGAGCTCTTGTGTGGTTCAGTGCTCTGCTGTTACCCTCTTGAAATTCTTAATAAGTTTTGATCAAGGAGCCCTGCATTTTCATTTTGCACTGAGTCCCTCAGAGTATGTAGGTGGTCCTGGCTGTGGAAGTTTGATCTTGACCCTACTTGCGATATGTAGCCATTGGAGGGCTTGATGCAAGGAGAGACGTCCCCTCAATTCCTAAAAGGTGCTCTGGTTGTGATGTGAAGCGTGGAAGGAGGGATACGGCTACCGCCCTTTAGCACCTTATAGTACAGCAGGTACAGCAAAACCTGGCCAAGGGGTGTTCTTAAAAGTTACACATTATAGGAATATATTGAAGAAAACCTGAGAATTGAGCAGAGGGTTATCAGGTGAAATTTCCGGGTTGGGAAAGGTGTCATCTCTTACATGCGTCCTCCCAGTCTTCTTTTCTCTGAGCTAAATACCGTCGTTTTGCTTCTTCAACTCAAGCTCAGTTTCTTCAATCGATTAAGAAGCTTAAAGATCTGAAAACCACTGTTTCCCATTTGAAGCTTCGCGATATTTTGGGGAATTGCCTCGTAGCTTTAGCTTAATGCTGGAGACTCACATAAAGTAGGGCTGCTTTCCCCTCTTCCTTTCTATGACGCAGCGAGCTCAGATAACACCCAGATGATTACGACGAGGTTTTTCAGTTGCCTGTCTGAATCTCTGCTAAGCTAATTCCTTCGATGCCCTGGAGTACATCCCACAGACACGTGCTGTCTCTTCCACTTAAGGCGGTTGTGTTTCTGCTGTCAGTGAAGCTTCCGTTCTGGGCATTCCCCATAAAGACTATTCTATGACGTTATTGCCAGCCACGTCATCATCTTCTTGTGCTGTTTGAGCTCTCGGCGCTGTCCAGTAGAACTTTCTGCAATGATGGAAGTGTTCTACATCCTCTCGGTCCAAAATGGTAGCAACCTGCCGCATGTGGCTCTTAAACACTGAAAATTAGCAGGGTTCCACATGAAAACTTAGGGCACTAAAGCTCAGGAAAGCTGTCTGGTCGTTCAGGGTCACAGAATCAGAATAGGGCAAATCCAGACAGAAGCTCAGATCTCCTGACTCTCAGGGATCTTTTTTCTATGCTATGACCCGGTGATCTCAAACCACCATTTATTTGCAAAGCTTTATAGAGCGTCTATTAAATGTCATGAGTATTGCGGGGGGTGCCAAGAAATAAAATAGTTCCATTGGGTCAAAAAGGGGTGAGCAATGAGAAAGCAGAATCACTTGGTTGACCTCTAAGGACAAAGAAGAGAAAGGGAGGGCCCCAGTGTTTACCTCCAGGAGTCCAGAGGTGTTGCCATCTGTTGTACAAATGGTCCGTGTTCTGCGCCTGTGCTCAAGGCAGAGGGTCCTGAACCCTGCAGGTTCTTTAGTGCCTGACACACACAGGCTGCGTGTGGTAAACCCCACTGCCTATGCCCCTCCCTGGTCTTTGGGTTTGCAGAGACTGAGGCTACGTAACCTGCCCAAGCCCACACAGCCACTAAGAGTCTGAGTCCAGGTTGAAATCCAGATCCTTTCGGCCCGAGTGTTAATTAGGGTAGCAGTGGGTATGGATGCTGCAAACTAAGTTGGTGCACTGACACTGGTGGTCCTGAGTGCCAGGCTGAGAGACTTAGATTTGACCTATTGGCAGCAAGAAGCCAGAGGAGCTTTTAATGAACTTCTCAGTGGAAGCTACCGAGGAAGTAGGAAGGATAGACTCGTGGTGGTCAGAGCAGAAAGGTGGAAGGGCTTCAAGGAAAACCATGTGTCGAGGTTTTTTCCCCTTAGGGGCTCATTTCTCCCACACCCAGAAGATGTCCAGAGGGGCTGGGGACAGTGGTGGCATTGGAACGTCAAGGAGAGGGACTGTTCTGGGAGTCAAGCAGGCGGGGCTAGGGGGTGCAGGCAGAGAAGTCGCCTCCAGAAAAGTCAGAGGAGGTCCAGAATAGGGCAGTGGAGAGGGAACAGAGATGGGTCCAGGCAGCGTGGGGACCAGTGTAGCACCGTGTAAAGGGTCACAGAAGGTCGAAGTTCAGAAAGAGACTTGAAGCGTATGAAGGGGATCGCTGATGACTTTTAATAGTTCTCTTTGGGGAGAACACTGTAACCAGATAACACAGGAATTTAAGGGAAACGGGGCTAAGTTCCATGGGGAACAGGAGTTGACCAGCAGTGAGCGGAAGGGCAGAAGTGCAACACCCAGAAAAACACAAGGCAGTCAATACAAGTTTCTTGTTCATGTTTGCAAGTATAGGGAAAGAAGCCAGGGAAGAGAGTGAGAAATTGAACGTATTGGAAGAATGAGACTGCATGTAGTATCTTCTAAAGAGATGAATTACTTGATAACAATTTTAAAGTTACTGTAAGGTAAAACTTCTCTCAATGTTCTTAAAAATCTTTCAGCCATTCTTACTTATTATTCCAGAAGCAGTATTTTCACGTTTAAGATCTGTAATCTCTACAGATTACAGATTTTTAAAAATCATGAAAATACATACTCTCTGTGTCTAGTCAAACATCCAGAAGAACAGTAGAAGTATATGAAAGTTAAAAGCTGGGAAGGAGCAGTGAACATTTCCCCACGCACTTTTTGATTGCATTGAGCTTTTGAATTTTTCAAATTCTGTGGCATCATTTGGCTAGTTTTAAAACACTGTCTACCCCATAAAGTCATCTGTCTCTTCTTTTGATAATGGAAAGAAAAATCATAAAGTGTCAGGAAAGAGTCAAATTCTTTGCTATTAAGTCATTTGTACCAAGTGTCCATCTCTTGAAGAATCTTCATAAATTGCCAGGTACATAGTTAAGGTATTCCACACGCACAAAGCCCTGGACGTCACTGAAATGGCTTTAAGTGATATCATCAGTGTCACCAAGTAATGCTTTAAAAAAAACCCCAAACTCATTCATTCTTAAATTCAGATGCTCATTTGAGTGCCTTTTACCCAATACAATCTGTGTAGAGAATAAAATCTTATGCTTCCTGCAGATACTTTCGCACCATGTGTTGAAAAAACATATGCCAAATGGACACCACTCAGTTATGATTTACAGTTTGAGCGTCTTTCCTGCTTTATTGCATCACAATTAACACGCACAGTGGTGATCCTGAGAAGGCCGATGTTTATTTTCACGGCAACTCCTCCCCCAGTGCCTACTTAGCTAGTGTCCCCTACGCACATTTTCCAATCCTCGCCATGACTCACACAATAATTGCTCACTAAAATAAATACCTCTTCTTCTGTACTGTAAGTTTCCAACAGAAAAAAAGTGGCCAGCCTCTTCTTCTTTGAATATATGTCACTCATATTCCAAGTGAGTTCAAAAGTTGGTACCTCAGTGATTTCACCCAACCGCAAACCAAAACCAAACACAAGCCTTACCACCACCCCCTCATGACGTTATTCTTCCACATTTATATGCTGTTAATACTCTGCGTCATAAATTCCATCACTATGTATCAGTCAGGTTGGGCTAAGTTATGCTGCAGTAACAAATGGCCCCCAGATCTAGCCCAGCAAAGTTCATGTCCAGCACAGGCCAGTTGAAGGCTCTGCTGCGCATCATCCTCACTCTGGGATCCAGGCTTGTGGAAAAGCCACCGTTGGAACATGGACAAGTTGTCACGGCAGCAGGGGAGAGAGAGCTCTGAAAGTTGTTTATCCACCCTCATTTCGCAGACTGACGCGGGTCACATGGCCCTGCCTGATTTCAAAGGCAGCCTAGAGGTGCACTGCTGTCAGGCACACGGAAGGCAGAGAACGAACTGGAAATAGGTAGTTAATGGTCCTAATGATTTCCACACGCTCATTCGACTTCTTCTCTGAGCATAAATGCGTCAAAAGCTATGAAATTGGTTTTCAAACTTTGGGAAAATATTTTGACTCAAACCTGTTTATGCTTTGGAGAAGTCTTTGAATGTTGGCTTGGAAGCTTTAGACTCCTTAGAGAAAAATATTCCACTGAAGACTGGAAAGCAATATTTTGAGGGTGTTTTAGAAAAAAAACTACTCAGTGGGCTTATTTAGAAAAGGTCACTGTTAGAAAATGATGCCAAATCTTCATACTCCTATTTAACGAAGTTTCCGAACAGGACAAATCAATTTGGAGTAGAAAGAAAGAAGTTCCTAAGTACTGTGATATCCAATTTAAAAATTCATTTGTCAGACTTCTCATTCAACTCTCCAGTTGGAGTTATTTGCCGGAAATCTACTTGCCTATCACTGTTCTAGCACATGCAGATTCATAGTCTATATTTGAACTAGACTGAATTCCTCTTTCCTATTTATATTTATGATGTTATTTTGAGCTCTAGTATTTATATTACTATTTTCATTACACTCTTATTCTTAACAAACCACTTTTGAGCCATTGATGCTTTTCTGTGAACTGGGGATTTAAAACAACAGAGAGTGACAACACCAAAAAATGACAAATTTTCAAAAAAGGATAATTTAGAAAGAAAATAAAACTAAGTGCTTAAATGAATTAAATAGATGTCCTTGTACAGGATGGATATATATTCAGTAACAGTTGGCTTGTGAAAACAGTATCAGCAAAACTCAGTATCCCTAGGGACAGGTAATGTAGAAAACCTTCCGTCTTTGGTTTTCAGGAAATGGGAATAATCTGAAAAGTTCAAAGTGTGTGATTCCCCAGAGAATGTGATCCCCCCATTCTATCAGACAATGTTCCTCTAAATACCCTCAACCAATTATGGGGTTTATTTTTTTCCCTTTATTGCAAGAGATGCCCCAAGTATTTAATTGATCCCCCTTTAACCTTCTGACTAATCGCCACGGTGTGAATAGAGGTTTAGAAGGACATTCTCTCCTCCTGCTGTTTGATTATAAACACAGGTCTCACTAAGCAACAGAGAGGCATTTTCATTTGCATGCTTCCTTTTGAATGGGATATTGGGTCTACCAATTCAGAGCCCAATATTCCAGTGCAGAGTGTGGGAAATTAGAAGAGGGTTTTCAAGTTTGGGACAAGACGGGCGTCTCTTATTTCCTGGCTCTTACCCCAGAATTGAAATCTGGGGACCACATTCTCAGATGGCAATGGAGAGAGAGAGAGAGAGAGAGAGAGAGAGAGAGAGAGAGAGAGAGAGAGAGAGAGACATCGGGCCCCAAGAGAATTCCTGACTCAGCTACTGACTGTCGCACAAGAGTGAGGATAAATAGCTGGCTTTACGTCGCTAGTAAAACCAGAAAGAGTGTCGGGCCTTTGAGCAGGGGCTTGAACCTAGTGGCCCCAGCGCTGTGATGATTTTCACGGTGCAGTGAGTCAGTGATCCCCAGTCTTTCTCGGGGAAGGGCCCTGGAAGCGGGTAGAGAAAGGCCAGCCATGCTCCCTTCAAAAGTGTTCCATAGGGGCTTCCCTGGTGGCGCAGTGGTTGAGGGTCCGCCTGACGGTGCAGGGGACGCGGGTTCGTGCCCCGATCTGGGAAGATCCCACATGCCGCGGAGCGGCTGGGCCCGTGAGCCATGGCCTCTGGGCCTGCGCCTCCGGAGCCTGTGCTCCGCAACGGGGGAGGCCACAGCAGTGAGAGGCCCGCGTACCGCAAAAAT
>RJWK010038590.1:0-20734 GCA_004363435.1 Platanista minor | reverse complement strand
GTGGGAAGCAGCCACATAGCACAGGGAGATCAGCTCAGTGCTTTGTGATCACCTGGATGGGTGGGATGGGGAGGGTGGGAGGGAGGGAGATGCAAGAGGGAGGAGATATGGGAACATATGTATATGTATAATTGATTCACTTTGTTATAAAGCAGAAACTAACACCATTGTAAAGCAATTATACTCCAATAAAGATGTTTAAAAAAATAAAAAATAAATAAATAGTACATCTAGAGAAAACATATTAAATTATAGTTTTGGACATGTAATATGATATAACAACTTCCTTTAGAAATTTAGTCAAATTTTGATGATTTTAGGAGTTCAAAAAAATGAAAATATTAGGATTTTTAAATCATAACAAGAACAGTACATAAAAATTATAGATATTTGCATTTTGAGAAAATATTTGGAAAGTTTTTTCATAAAATTTTAATAATTTTCAAGGGGTGAACTTCATTTCACCACATAGAAAGTTGGTTACCCTAAGTTGGTTCTAATTATGATACTCCAAATATTTTGTAATACAATGTTCTTACTCCAAATCTGACACGAATTCCTTCTAAAGAGTAAGAAAAAGTCACCACCAATATATTTTCAGAATCTTTTAGATTCATGCTTTTGCTTTAAAGTCTTAAAGTTGTGTATATGCTCTGGTACATTGTCTAGCTACCTCTGTGGTGAGATTGCATGGGATTGGGTATTTTTTGTTATGCAAACTATATGTCCATCCACCAGTGGCTAGTTCTTTATATTATACCCTTATTGCTTTATCCAACATACTTAGAGCTTCTATCCCTATTGACAGTGAAAATATTCCTGAAAATGCTGCCATCCTAGTTGGAGGGTCCCAAAATCTCTCACTGAGACTGCAATAGCATCTTTCCAGTACTCTGTTTCTACTATTGCTTTGATTCTCTACACAGTAGAAACAATAATCTTTTCAAATTATATTCTGATATTATTTCCATGGAAAAGTCTTTCAAAGGCTTCTTATTATAATTATAATAAAATTCAAACTCTTAACAAGGTAACATGATCTGGCTCCTGTCTTTCTAGCTTCATTACTTATGTTCCTCCATCTTACTTTCTTCACTCTAACCAAAATGACCTTCTCATAGGCTTTAAATATGCTCAGTACATTCCAGCATCAGGGACTTTTCTCCTTCTACCCTACTTCCTGGAAAAAATTCTCAGAATTACATTTGATCAGCTCCTTAGCATCATTCAGGCTTTAGCTAATAAGCCTTACTTAACAAGTCTAACTAAAGTTGACCTCCACCTCCAGTCAATCATTTGGTTTATAAGACATTTTGTTCTCTGAAATATTTTATTTTACAATTTATGTCGCCCACATATACGCTAGAATGTAAGATTTAATATGGTAGGGATTTTCTATATTTGCTCAATGTTGTAGTCCTAGCACATGAAAAAACATCACAAAGTAGGACTCAAATATATTAAATATGTTTGGAAGGAAAGAAGGCTTATCAGTCAGGTAAATCTCAGTGAAGCTCTATGGATCAAATTCCTTATTGTGAGAAAAAAGAAAAGGCAGCATACATGACACTGGATACCTGATATTAAGGTGTGGGGAAGGATGGGATAGGGATTTCCTATTCTCAAGATAGGGTAAAGTTGCAGAAATTAGGGTACTAGTGATATTTTCCTTGCTTTACTGTTTTGAATAAACCTGGCCTTGTTTTGAATAAGACTGGCACTACATATTTCAGAAATAGAAATGAAGATACAGTCATCTTCCAACAACACATTTATGTACACAACAAATTTGGTGAATTTATATACCAAAGTGAGGTCTGTAGTCTGAATGCTTAAATTTGATTTTATTCATAGCTGTTTATCCATTTGTATTTGTAGTCACTCAACCTCATACTAACCTGACTAGAAAGATGTTGAATTATAGCAGATGATGTGGTGCGCCATTAAGATCTCCCCTCATCAGGACTAAAATACTCATTCTCCCATCTCTCCTGTTGTCAATTATGCCAATTTATAGTGTTAAATTACAACATGATTTTGCCAGAGAAGTGTTGTGCTGGCTAGGAGAAAACAGAGCATATAAGTAAAGTAGAAATGGCAAAACAGCCATGGAAGAACATGAAATAATAGATCAAAAGGCCTAGAGAAAAAAAGAAAAAAAAAGTCTTAGAGAATTAATCATGTTAGAGTAGATATATCAGGTAAGGCTAGAAAACCACCAGATAATTGTGTTCCATTGGAGGGCCTGGAAGAGACATCATTAATCAAACAAGAAAGAACTTTCTGGTGAGAGGAGCACCAACATCACTGAGAAGCTCAACTGTGACAGTGGGAGATGCTATTAAGAATGAACTCCGGGCTTCCCTGGTGGCGCAGTGGTTGAGAGTCTGCCTGCCGATGCAGGGGACGCAGGTTCGTGCTCCGGTCCCGGAGGATCCCACATGCCGCGGAGCGGCTGGGCCCGTGAGCCATGGCCGCTGAGCCTGCGCGTCCGGAGATTGTGCTCCGCAACGGGAGAGGCCACAACAGTGAGAGGCCCGCGCACCGCAAAAAAAAAAAAAAAAAAAAAAAAAAAAAAAGAATGAACTCCCTGCTTTGCCATCAGAAGCAACGCAAGTATAATTACTATAAGCAGCAGGGTCATAGCAGTATGAGAGGGGACTGTGATCTTCAGAGAGCAATGGAGATGGTTAAAAGGATATTGTGCCCTGTAGAGCTCAAACTATGAAGTTGAAAGAAGTCAAGGTTTACTGAGGGCAGCTGCCTCAAAAATGTCATGATCATTTGTCTAGTTTCTAGACTGAGCCTATAACGCATTGTCTGAAGAAGAGGCCAGGTCTCCATGAGGAAGAAACTTGCAATGTGGCAAGCATATAGCAATGATTCTGCCAATCTTTCCTCAAAGAAACCTATGACCATTTTCTTATATAAGAGTATAGTATGCATAGAGGAACACCAAAGATTTTGAGGACTGTTGGGCACAGGTTCTGAATTAACATTGAGGGACACAAGGTATCATTTATGGCCCCCCAAATGGAGTGGGGCTATATGTGAGCAGGTAATAAATGGAGGAGTCTTGGTCTAGGTCTGGTTCACAGTAAGTACTGGGTTCACATCCAGCCTGTGGTCATTTTCATGATCCATGAATGTATAATTGGAATGGACATACTTGGTAGTTGGCAGGTAGCTCCATATTGCTTCCCTGGGTTAAAGCTCTTTTAGTAGGGAATGCCAGTTGAAAGTCTCTCAAACTGTTTACTTCCCATACAAGACAAGATAGTAAAAAATGTTGTCTCCTGGGGGGTGGTACAGATTAATGCCAACTATACAGACTTAAAGGATAGAGGGGTGCTGATCCCCATTATATCTGTATTTAATTCACTAGTCTGAGTTTAGCCCATACAAAAACCAATTGGATCCTAAAAGATGACAGAGGACTATGACAAACTCAGCTATGTACTAGCTCCATTTCCAGCTGCTGTGCCAGCTGTGATATTGTTGATAGAACAGGTTAACAAGGCCATCAAGTACCCGGCATATAGTTATAGATATGGCAAATGTGTTTGTTTCAATCCTAATCAGAAGTTAGGATAGAAGCAGATCTCATTCATTTGGGATGGACCACGTGTACAATTATATTCTTGCGTTATGGCTGTGTTAACTCTCCTGCTCCCTGTCATAAAATAGTCTAAAGATATCTGGACAATCTGAATATGCTGCATGACATCCTACTGATCCAATATATCATGATATGATGTTAATCAAACTGGGGTAGCAAGAAGTGAAAAGTACATTAGAGACCTTTGTAGGAAGCATGCATTCCAGAACGTGGGGGATATACAAAGGTTCAAGGACCAACCACATCAGTGAATAATGAAGGGCCTATTGGTCTGGAGCATGACAGGATATCCTCCCAATATAAAGGACAAATTATTGCCACCCACATTTCTAACTACTAAGAAGGAAGAACAAATCCTGTTGGCCTCTACAGGTTCTGTGGAAAGCATATTACATATTTGGGAATACTATTCTGACCCATGTAATGGGTGACACAAAACTCTGTCAGCTTTGGGTGGACTTAAAAGCAAGAAAGCACTCTGTAGCAAGGTCAGACGGCAGTGTAGGCAACTACTGTGGTCCATAAGACTCTATTGTATTTAAATGTTTGCAGTGGTAAAGTGACCATGCAGAGGTATGGCAAATCCCAACAGGAGAATCAATCACAAAATAGATCCTTATGTGGCTTATACCCCCGTATCATCTGCCACTGTAACCCTAGAACCTCTCCTTCAGCTTATGCTTAATGGATACTGGGAGAGGTGGGTCACATTCAACCAGCTGGTAAAGGAGGAGAAAGACTGAGTTCGGTTTATAGATGGGTTGGTTTGGCATGTGGGTGGAAGCGGAAAGTGGACTATGGCTATACTACAAGCCCACTCAGGGATGAAAGAAAGCCATGTGGAAGAAATTATCCCAATCCAGAATTGGGAAAATCCCAAATTATCCAGAGTGTTAGTCAGTACACTGGGTTATCCACTTGTAGAAATAGAAGTGGCCTGAGATTAGAAGTTGTTCAGATTCATAGACAACAGCTAGTGTTGTGGATAGTTGGTTGGGAGCCTGAAAGAAGGAAGACTGGAAGATCAAGGATAAGGTGGCTTGGGGAAGAATCATGTGGTTGGTCCTATGAGAATAGGAACAAACTGTGAAGACGTTTATATCTCATGGTGTTATCCTTTAGAATGCACCCATCACAAAAGTGTCACTAAACAACCAAATAGAATGATTCATCCAGTTGACAGCAGCAAGTATCTGTCATCATGCACATAGTACTGGCACAATGTGCAAAAGAACAGAGTACCCATTGTATATCTGAAGAAAATGAAAACACTAATTTTATAAGATACATGCACCACAATGTTCATAGAGCACTATTTACGATAGTCAAGACATGGAAGCAATTTGTCCATCAACAGATTAATGGGTAAAGAACATATTATACATATATATACAATGGATATTACTTATCCATAAAAAAAAGAATAAAATTCTGTCATTCTCAACAATGTAAATGGACCTGGACCCAGAGAAAGAGGAATACTGTATGTTCTCAATTATATGTGGAATCTAAACAATAAAACAAACAAATGAATATACCAAACAAAAGAAACAGACTCACAGATATAGAGAACAAACTAGTGGTTACCAGTGGGGAGAGGGAAGGGGGGAGGGGTAAGATAGGGATAGGGCTTTAAGAGGTACAAACTACTATGTATAAAATAAGGTACAAGGATATATTGTACAGCACAGTGAATATAGCCCATATTTTATAACTATAAATGGAGTGTAATACATAAAAGTTTTGAATCACTATGTTGTATACCTGAAACTAATATAATATTGTAAATCAACTATACCTCAATTTAAAAAATAGACTTAGGGCTGGATGAAAACCAAAAACATAAAAAATAAATAAAGAACAGAGTACCTATGGTGGCCACCAGTATAAGCTGGCATACACCAAAGATGATATTACAACTGTAGCTCCCAAATATCCAACATGCCAGCAGTAAAGACTATTTTCAAATAACTGATATGGCCCTATTCCTTTAGGAGACCAACCATCCACTTAGTAGTAACTTGAATACATTAAATATTAATTCATCTTGACTGGGTAAATGTTTGCCTTAACTACATACAAAGCCTGAAGCAAAGGCTTATTGAGTGTTTCACTGATATTGAACATTACTTAATGTGGCATCAAACCAAGAGACTGGCCCACTTTAAAACAAAGAAGGTACAGTAGTGGGTACCTGGTTCTAATTACATGCTACACCACCCCGAAGCTGCTGGTCTGATAGAGCAATGTAATAATCTGTTAAAGGCACAGCTAAGGCACTCGTTTAGAGCTATTATCCTGTGAGAAAAGGGTAGTGCCATATTCCAGGACACAGGGAATATTCTAAATTAATGGCCATTACATGGGTTGGTGTCCCAGATTGGTAGAATATATACATCCAAGGATGAAGATGAGAAAAAATGGGAGTGAGGGTTTCCCTGGTGGCGCAGTGGTCGAGAGTCTGCCTGCCGATTCAGGGGATGCGGGTTTGTGCCCTGATCCGGGAAGATCCCACATGCCGTGGAATGGCTGGGCCCGTGAGCCATGGCCACTGAGCCTGCGCGTCCAGAGCCTGTGCTCTGCAACGGGAGGGGCCACAACAATGAAAGGCCCACGTACAGCCAAAAAAAAAAAAACAAACAAAAAAAACGGGAGTGAACCTGCTTACTGACACTCTTTCAGTGACCAATTTGTAGAATCTATGTTTCCCTAAATGACAATTTTGAGCTCTGTAGGTTTAGGAGTCTTGGCTTTAAGATGTAAATGCATCTACCAAGAGACAAAGCAAAATTCCCATTTAAATTTCAAACTATCGTTGCTACTCTCTTACTTTGGACTCATTCTACCAAGAGATCAGCAGACAAGGAAACGAGTCACCATCATTGCAGGGTAATTGACCCGGATCATCAAGGAGGGATTAGGGATGCCATTACTCAGTGAGGGTATGGAATAATATGTTTGCACTCAGGTGACCCATTTGATTATTTCTTGGAATACTTTTTCCTAATTTTGAAGGTAAATGAACAAACAAAGCAGTTATAGCCTCAGAAGGGACATGGTGAGTAGAAGCCCAGACCCCTAATGAATGAGGGTTTGAGTCATCCCATGAGGAAGTCATGTAGACCAGCAGAGGCACTAGATAAAGGACATCTAAAATGAATAATAAGGGAGGAAAATGAATAACACTTGGGGCGTCAAGACCAACTGCTGTGGTGGAGGTTGTAGTTTGTTTAGCACACCTTCATCTTGTAATGTTCCGCTCATACAATAGGCTCACTAGAATGCAGAAGGAGCTGAATCTCCAACTTAAATGAAGTAAATAGATCCACGTGACAAGAGTAGACTGTAATGGGCACTATTATGTGTTTCTCAGATTATACCCCCTTCCTCCCCAATTTGGGACTGATGCACTCATTCTTTGAGAAGGTTGATAGCTGAAAGATCATAGCTGAGTATTATCTGCTAGCATGTACCCTCAGCTTAAGAGGGCTACCTCACTAAAGACCAACAACCCCTTGAGGTATAGTCCATATATCCAATGATTAATTGATGCATAAGTACAGAGATCTTGTTTCCTTGCCACAGTTCAGGACAAATCTGAAGGGTTTTCCCAGTTACAGAGCTCCCCATGGAATGAGCTGAGGTCTTTGTTGTGACTTCCTTACAGCTTAAATTCCCTCTCTTCCCAACCCTTCTTCCTTTACTCACTCACAGGTATTGACTCAGAAAGTACAACCCAGTGAACGTTCTGCAAGCAATTGTCCATTTCAGAGTCTGGTTCTTGGAGAACTCCATTGTGATGTATACCCTACAGCATTATAATTTTGGTTATCCTTTTATTAAATCTATCTGAATTTTAGACAAACATTGTATAGTAACGAAGTTGTAACCACCACATAGAAAAGTATGTAATATACTGGACTACACAGACATTGACACTGTATTGATACATTCACTCAACCAATATTTATTGAGCACCTATATAAACCATTATTCAAGGGGATAGGTATACAATGCTGCACCAGAGAAACACAAGACAGCCTCGTAATGAAGTTTATGGTCTAGCAGGTAAGAGAGACGTTAAGCAAATAGATGCACCTTAATTATTTCATTACAATAGTAATAGGTGAAACAAAGGAGAAATAAACTATTGTGAATGCATGTGACAAAGGAGAATGACCTACTCTAGGGATCTAGGGAAGAGCAGCACTAATAAACAGATATTTAGAATGAGATATGAAGGATAAGCAGGAGTTAACTAACAGGACAGTAGGGAATAGGAGGAGAGTCAATTATATTTTTATTCCAAAATTGTTGTTCAATTTCATAGTCACTATATACACAAATACAAGAAGAAGGCTGAGGTATGATTGTCAGTTTTTTATAACATTGATGAGAACAGACAATTGAAAATCCATGCATGCTCTTCATTCATTCATTCATTCAATAAACATTTATGTAGATGTTATATTCAAAGAGTTTGGTTAGATATTATAGAGATTCACTAAGAAATATGGCACCTTTCCTTTCCCTAAGTGTATTACACAATAGTAAAGACAAGAAGGCAAATGAAAATATGACATGTAAGTTCTACAAGAGAATCTCAGCAGACAAAGGAGATACTTCTGATCCATCTCAGGATGAAAGCTGATGTAAACTGAAAGTCCAGAAATTTAAAATATAAGCAAATTATTAGTCAGAACCATACTTATAATGTTATAATATTAAATATCTATAATATTTTATAAAACAAATTAATAGATTAAATAAGGTTTTTCTTATTACCTATACTAGGATTATTGAGCTCATATTTTACCTATATGTGAAGTTAATGGTGTTTTAAACTAGTTCATCCTATCATATGTTTACAGGATTATAATTCTCATAAGGACAAAGGATCACATTTATAACTAAAAATGATCCTCAATGCAAATATTAAGGGGGCCCAGGTTAATAGCTGTTCTTTATGGTAAATAATATCTACCCAAATTTGGATATTCCTCCTCTGTAATTAATATTGCTAACAGCAACAACTATCATTTTTATACTGATTTAGTGAGAAAGGTGAGATATCATTATTTCCTTTTTATAAATGAGGAAACTAAGGCTCAAAGAGGTTAAGCAACTTTCCTGGTCATACAGCAAGTAGTAAATGATAAAGCCAATACTATATGCCATGTCTTTTGAATATTGAGTCCATACCCTTTCTATTCCATCACAATGCCTTACACTAGATCATCCTTGTCTGTTGTCCATTAATATGTATGTCTGTTATTAAAAATAATAATAGCTAATACACATTCAGTACTGTGTATGTACCACACATTCTTCTAAGTACTTTTAATGTCGATATGTATGATTCTCATGAGAAGCATTTGTGGAAGGTATTTTTATCATCAAATTACAGGTAAGGAAAATGAAGTACAGAGAGATTAAGTCACTTACACAAGGTCACACAGCCAGGAAGGGAAGGTTTTCAAACTCAGAGACTCTTGCTCCAAAGTTTAAACTCCTAACACTACATGAACTCATTCAACACAAGTAGGAAGCTATGAACCCTCTACTCCTTTGGAAACACATTACTGTATATTAAAAATTAGACAAAATGTAATGCTCTAGTCATAATTAACTACTTTTGGTCCCCAATTATTTATTCTCTCTCTGGCCTCTGTCTTCACTGCCTAGATTCTAGGCCCCAGAATAATTCCACCACCCCCTTTCCCATCCTCACCTGACTATCTACTAATCCTACTTCAGGACACTCAACTTAGATATCCCCTTCTCTAAGAAGCCTTCCTTGAGCTCCAAAGATGGGACTAGGTTGTCCACCTACGTGTTCCCAGAGCACTTATGACACCTATTTGCATTGCCTGTTATTTGTCTGTCTTCCACATTAGACTCAAAAAGTCCATTATATTTGGGACTGCATCATACATAATTTTGATTACCCACAATCTAATATACTTCCTTGTTTATAGGGGTAATGTTCTAAATGTGGTTTTTTGTTTTATGTTTTATGGGTTTTTTTTTTTGGCGGTACGCGGGCCTCTCCTGTTGCGGAGCACAGGCTCCGGACGCGCAGGCTCAGTGGCCATGGCTCACGGGCCCAGCCGCTCCACGGCACGTGGGATCTTCCCAAACCGGGGCACGAACCCGTGTCCCCTGCATCGGCAGGCAGACTTTCAACCATTGCGCCACCAGGGAAGCCCTAAATGTGTGTTTATTTCTTACAACCATCTACTTTTTAGCGCTTATAAATCTGATTAAATAGCACTATGTTTAGATTATTACAAGTTACCCTTCTACACTAGAATATAAGCTCCATGAAGGTAGGAACACTGTGTCTTTTTTATTCCCTAGCACAGTGCCTGACCCACAGCTGGCACTACATCAATAGTTTTTAATTAAACAGAACCAAGTAAAAGAGTAAGGAATGATTCATAAAAGCATATACTCAGTAATTTCTCAGAAGATACAGGTACAAATCAACGTGCACTTATCACTTTGTATCTAATAACTGAAAAGGAAAGACATGCCAATAGAAATAGGTAGGAAAAACATATGGAAAGGTTGTGATGAGGACATATTTTTGCAAAAACTATCTAAAAATACTTTTGCATAAAGTGAAAAATGTAAATGAAATGTATAACAGATGGCGCAAGTCAAAAAATTCTTCATACAACACATAAATAAATCTTAATATAGTTACCTTAATGCATTCAAAAATAATGTTGCTATTCACTTATGCATAATGAGGGGAACCAATTTTTTTAAAATACATGTTTGAAGTATATTTTTCCATATGCTATTTATCGGAACACCCATACGTAGATTAAATAGGCAAAACCTAAAAAACAAAAGTAAAACCAAGTTTATAATTTTATAGGTAATATTATCAATATAGGCTCCCACCTGGCTCATTCAGGTTTTAAGCAGGAAGGCATTTAATCTCAATTATGTTACAAAATAGATAAAACTTTGCCCTTCAATTGAATAATATGACAAATGCCATGGAAAATAATTGAATCAACTGATTGTTTTTCTATTTACTATCAAACAGTCATTTCACTGACTTTAAAAACAACGGAAATGGAAACATATGTGCATGACATTTAAAGTTTGTTTAGTATTATTTCCACATAGCCTATGTCTGTGAAAAAAAATTCATTCTCCTTTCTAGCACTGTTGTTATTACCCCATTAAGATTAAGGGTTAAATATGGCAAATACACTGATCACTTAACATTCTCTTATACACAAAGATGAAGAACTGTGATGAGAAGACTATGAAAATATGTATAAGTTTACACCAGAATATAGTCAAAATTTCCATCTGCTCTGACAGTACTATACAAAGAGAACAGAATTTATCTGTGAGTAGTGCTTCACATAGATCTAGCCACTTAGTTGTATAAGAAATACTTTAACAGATTTGATTGAATACCTAGAGACAAAAGGATATATATTTGATTGATTTTTTAACTAAAAGAATGTTTTTGTTCCACAAAACATTTATTTTTATGTATGTGTGCTCTTAAGTGCTTCCAGAATTGTTCTTGCATTACTGTTGTTGTTGTTAAAATTCTCATGTCTCTTTTACACCTTCAGTGGAAGCATTTGCTCTATGTTGAGCTTTGTCTTTCTCCCTCAAGTGTCCGAGTACTCAAGTGGGTTGCAGTTTTGTTCTCTTTGCCAGCTAATGGATTTGTGTTCTTTTATTACCCATATAAATCAGGTTACTGGGCACACTCATGCTGCACTACACAAGTAAGTGGTTGAAGGTAGAGCAGTTGCTACTCCTGTGATCTGACTAAATACACATGACAAACCACTCTCTCAGGTGAGGGTCTGAGAACAATATCCTATTTTCAGGCCTCTCCAAGTTCTAGTAACAGACCTTTCCTAATCAGAGGAAAAAAATCCATTTGCCTCACCAGTGCAGGTCTCCTACAGGTTTACTAGGGTAAAATATTGGAAATCTCTAAGAGTACCAAAGCAAGCCAAAGAATTTATAAGTTCATCACTTACTGGAAGAGACTCATGAGCCTCAGCAAAACAAACTTCCTCAGGGAATCCAAAAGTCCTAAATTTCACTTATTTCACTGTAGACCCCATAGAAAAGAAAACCTAGTATTCTTCTCCTTCCTCTTGAGTCCCCAAAGCACAAAAACATCAACAAAAATAAGAAAAACAAAATCTCCAATCTCTCTCTCTAGCTCAGACACATGCACACACACTAAAAACAAAATAATAGTCTCAGAGAACAGGTACAGGATATCAAGTACATGAATAATAAAATTCCCAAAAGGAAACAAAGAAATAAATGGAGGAGGAGTAATGATTAAACATAGAGTAAAAGATTATTCCAAGCTGAAGAAAGACCTGAGAGTAGATTGAAAATTTTCACTGAATAACAGGTAAGATTTATGAGAAAAATAATGTAGATATATCATAGTGAAATTTCTGAATTTAAGGATAAAAGAAAATATTACAAGCTTACCAAAGGAAAGAATAGCCTACTTACAAAGGAAATAAAATCAGGCCATTACCTATAATGTACCTATAGGGCTTCAGAGCTGCAAGATGAGATTGAAGGTTAGAGGACAAGAAGAATGATCCACAAACCACTGAGAGAAAAGTTTTATAATCAAAAACTATAATACCCAGCCAAATTGTATTCATCTGTAAAGGAAAAAAAATATTTTAAGAACACATGAGCATTCATATATCATTAACAGCATGAACGCTAATCTAAGAAAATATGTGAGAAAGTGTTACAAATCCTAATTTAGTTAGAACAGAGAAATCAAAAGAGGGGAAGGAGCAATGTAAAGAAATATTAGTGATAAATGTATTTCTTAAAGTATTTAAAATTTAGACTAATGTTTTTTATATAATTGAGAATTTATAGTTACAAGTTTAATAGGATTTCTAAAACAGAAAAGAAACATATAAAATAAAATATTATAGCCTAGAACTAATTTTTTAAAACTAGTGCCTTAAGGTTCACTTGAAAATCACTTTTAAGAATAGAAATGTAACCACCTGCAGAAATAAAAAGCATAGTAGAATGTCAAATTTAACAAGAAAGAAGAAGTAATGAACAAAATCTTGATCAATTAAGCAAAAATAAGAACAGAGGAAAACAACAACAATAAAATAAATAGCAAATATAAAATAAGATTGAGGGAAGAAAACCAAATATATCAGCTATTGCATTAAATGTGAAATGCCTAATCTACATATTTTAAAATAAAAAAGTCAGGTGTAGTTAAAACCCATATCAAAACATATGCTGTTTTGAAGAAATATATCTAAAACAAAGTGGAAAAGTGTTTAAAATTTTAAAATGGACTATTATATTACAAGTGAATATAAATGAAAAGACAGCAGAAGGGTTACCATTATTACCATAAAAAGTTGATTCTATTGTCAAATAGCATTAAACAGAAAAAAGTTGGACATTAACTTTATATATGTGAAACATAAGCTACAGAGAGAGAGAGAGATCAAGCAATCAACAAATAAGAATATAAGGATTTGAAAATATATGCAACAAGCTCAATTATACAAAATTTTTTATCCTACAAAAGAAAACATACATTTTTCTTATAATCCTGGAATATTTACAGAAATTAATGTGTTTATCCATTAAAAAGATTAATAAATTCAGCAAAGTAAAACTTTTAGAGGTTATATTCTCTTAATCACAGTAACATTTAAAATTAATAAAAACAACTTGAAATATATGAAAATTAATAAATAATTTATTCCCAATAGCCCCTGATCAGCAAGCAAATAAAAACAAAAATTACAAATTATCTGTAAACATATGAAAAAGAGAACCATTATCATAACATATGAGACACACCTAAAATTTGAAATTTACACGGTGTTTTAAACTGAAAATGAACTAATTAAATATTAACCTAACACATTATAAAATCAATATCAATAAAAAACAAATGAAACTAGAATAAAAGACATAAAGAAATATGTAATGAAATAACCAGAAAGATAGTAAAATGGATAAATAATATTAAAAACTTGTTCTTGGTAATAAAACTTTGAAAAGCTTAAAGTCTTTCAATATTAGAAATAAAGCATATGTAATAACTATAGATATAAAAGGAGTGTAAGTATTAAGGGAATATTACTGATGATTTCACAGAAAAAATATTAATTAATAAAATTCACGTAAGAAGAAATAGTAAAAGAAAAACCAACAGAGTAACCCTAGATATTATTAGAAAGGTAGTGAAAGTTCTATCAGGAGAGACCAAGATGGCAGAGTACGAGGATGTGGAGCTCACCTTCCCTCACAAACACATCAAAAATAAATCAACATCTGGACCAATTCTCACAGAAAACTAACTGGAAACTGGCAGAAGGACTCCTGTACAACCAAGGCTGTAAGAAACATACACATGTAATTGGGTTGGCAGGGGGGAAGTGATTGGGTTGGGATCTGTGCCCCTGGGATGGGACTCAAAGAAAAAAGGGGAATGGCATGGGTGGACACCACTCTGAAAGAGCCATAGAATGGGTGTCTTAGTCCTGGGGTCTCACACATAGGAGACAAGCCCCGTTGGCTGGTTGGAGGATTTTTGGGAAAGATAGAAAGGCTAGAGGAACCTAGACTCTACTTGTGAGGAGCATGCAGGTGCTGGCTTGACCCCAGGCAAGGAGGAGGGAGGCCTACCCTAGCAACTGCTGGGATTCCTGTGTCCATGTCACTGGGTTCCCAAGCCCAAGCCAAGCAAATGCCCCAGCTCTGCAAACTCCAAGTCAGAGCACACTAGATCTGGGATGACCATGACTGGGGAAAATATGTGACAGTGAGCTCCATCTGAGCAGAGGCACAGACATCTACACAGCCAGAACATGCAATGAAACTTTAGGCACACAAAACCCACTTGCCTCAGCACTCCTCTCCTTTGGGGCAAATGTCCCACTGCTGAGGGAAGGAAAAACACACACTTGAAGGAAACAGAGCCAACTCAGGCCTGACCCTCAGGGCTTCTGCACCAGCAACTTGCAAGCAGACCCAGCCCCTGACAGGGTGGTGATGGCCACTGAGCAGATAGGAAGTCCCACCTTACACTCTGTACTGGTTCTATCCACTTCATCTCCAGCCACACCCCCTTTCAAGTTGATAGCTGCCAGCACACCCTGAGGAAAGATGTGGTTGGATTCAAATGAAATCCAGCTCTCCAACCAAACGCACTGGGCACACGCAGCCTGCATAGGGAAGTTCCCACATAAGAACACATTTCAAAACCACGATAGTTAACTGTTTCATCTAAATTCATCGGAGCAGAGAAAGTTAAGTAAAACGAAAAGGCAGAGGAACTAATCTCAAATGAAAGATCAAGAGGAAAACTGTGAAAAGTACATAAAGAAACAAAAATAAACAATTTATCAGATAAAAGTAAATAAAAATGGTAACTGAATTAGGCAAAATAATTGATCTAAACACAGATCATTTTAACAGGGAACTAGAAAACATAAATAGACCCAATCAAAAATAGAAAATTCAATATCTGAAATAAAAATCACTCTAGAAGGGGAGATTGGTTCAAGATGGTGAAGTAGAAGGATGTGCACTCACTCCCTCTTGTGAGAGCAATGGAATCACAACTAACTGCTGAACATTAGGGGCACAATCAGAATAAAGTCAAATCCCATAATTGTTGGGTGGGTGACTCACAAACTGGAGAACACTTATACCACAGAAGTCCACCCACTGGAGTGAAGGTTCTGAGCCCCACATCAGGCTTCCCAACCTGGGGGGCCGGCAATGGGAGGAGGAATTTGTAAAGAATCAGACTGTGAAGGCTGGCAGGATTTGACTGCAGGACTTCGACAGGAGTGGGGGAAACAGAGACTCCACTCTTGGAGGGCACACACAAAGTAGTGTGTGCATCAGGACCCAGGGGAAGGAGCAGTGACCTCACAGGAGACTGAACCGGACCTGCTAGTGTTGCAGGGTCTCTGGCAGAGATGGGGGTGGCTGTGGCTCACCGTGAGGACAAGGACACTGGCAGCAGAAGTTCTGGGAAAATCTCCTTGGCGTGAGCCCTCCCAGAGTCCGCTATTAGCCCCACCAAAGAGCCAGGTAGGCTCCAGTGTTGGGTCGCCTCAGGCCAAGAAACCAACAGGGAGGGAACACAGCTCTACCCATCAGCAGACAAACAGATTAAAGTTTTACAGAGCACTGTCCACCCGAACAACAGCGAGCTCCACCCACCATCAGTCTCTCCCATCAGGAAACTTGCACAAGCCTCTAATATAGCCTCATCTACCAGAGGGCAGACAGCAGAAGCAAGAAGAACTACAATCCTGCAGCCTGTGGAACAAAAACCACATTCACAGAAGATAGACAAGATGAAAAGGCAGAGGGCTATGTACCAGATGAAGGAAGAAGATAAAACCCTAGGAAAAAAAACTAAATGAAGTGGAGACAGGCAACCTTCCAGAAAAAGAATTCAGAATAATGATAGTGAAGATGACCCACGACCTTGGGAAAAAAGTGGAGGCAAAAATCGAGAAGAGGCAACAAATGTTTAACAAAGACCTAGAAGAATTAAAGAACAAACACACAGAGATGAACAATACAATAACTGAAATGAAAAATACACTAGAAGGAATCAATAGCAGAATAACTGAGGCAGAAGAACGGATAAGTGACCTGGAAGACAGAATGGTGGAATTCAATGCTGTGGCACAGAATAAAGAAAAAAGAATGAAAAGAAATGAAGACAGCCTAAGAGACATCTAGTACAACATTAAACACAACAACATTCACATTATAGGGGTCCAAGAAGGAGAAGAGAGACAAAGGACCCAATAAAATATTTGAAGAGATTATAGGCGAAAATTTCTCTAACATGGGAAAGGAAATAGCCACCCAAGTCCAGGAAACAGAGAGAGTCCCAGGCAGGATAAACCCAAGGAGAAAGAAGCCGAGACACAGAGTACTCAAATCGGCAAAAATTAAAAACAAAGAAAAATTATTGAAAGCAACAAGGGAAAAATGGCAAATAACATACAAGGGAACTCCCAAATGGTTAACAGCTGATTTCTCAGCAGACAATCTACAAGGCAGAAGGGAGTGGCATGATATATTTAAAGGGATGAAAGGGAAGAACCTATAACTAAGATTACTCTACCCAGCAAGGATCTCATTCAGATTCAACAGAGAAATCAAAAGCTTTACAGACAAGCAAAAGCTAAGAGAATACAGCACCACCAAACCAGCTCTACAAAAAAATGCTAAAGGAACTTCTCTAAGAGTGAAACACAAGAGAAGAAAAGGACCTCCAAAAACAAACCCATAACAATTAAGAAAATGTTAATAGGAACATACATATTGATAATTACCTTAAACATGAATGGATTGAAAGCTCCAACCAAAAGACACAGGCTCACTGAATGGATAGAAAAACAAGACCCATATATATGCTGTCAACAAGAGACCAACTTCAGAACAGGGACACATACAGACTAAAAGTGAGGGGATGGATAAAGATATTCCATGCAAGTGGAAATCAAAAGAAAGCTGGGGGCTTCCCTGGTGGCACAGTGGTTGAGAGTCTGCCTGCTGATGCAGGGGACATGGGTTCGTGCCCCAGTCCGGGAAGATCCCACATGCCGCGGAGCAGCTAGGCCCGTGAGCCATGGCCGCTGAGCCTGTGTGTGCGGAGCCTGTGCTCTGCAACAGGAGAGGCCACAACAGTGAGAGGCCCACGTATCGCAAAAAAAAAAAAAAAAAAAAAAAAGAAAGCTGGAGTAGCAATATGCATATCAGATAAAATAGACTTTAAAGTAAAGCATATTACAAGAGAATGGAAGGACACTACATAATGATCAAGGGATCGATCCAAAATGAAGATATAACAATTATAAATATATATGCACCGAACATAGGAGCACCTCAATATATAAGGCAACTTTTAACACCTATAAATGAGGAAATCGACAGTAACACAATAATAGTGGTGGACTTTAACACCTCACTTACACCAATGGACAGATCATCCCCACAGAAAATTACTAAGGAAACACAAGTTTAAATGACACAGTAGACCAGATAGAATTAATTGATATTTATAGGACATTCCATCCAAAAACAGCAGATTACACTTTCTTCTCAAGTGCACATAGAACATTCTCCAGGATAGATCACTTCTTGGGACACAAATCAAGCCTCAATAAATTTAAGAAAATTGAAATCATACCAAGCATCTTCTCTGACCACAACTCTATGAGATTAGAAATAAATTACAGGGAATAAATGTAAAAAACACAAACACATGGAGGCTAAACAATACGTTACTAAATAGCCAAGAGATCACTGAAGAAATCAAAAAATACCTAGAGACAAATTGCCACAAAAACACGATGATCCAAAACCTGTGGGATGCAGCAAAAGCAGTTCTAAGAGGGAAGTTTATAGAAATACAAGCCTACCTCAAGAAACAAGAAAAATCTCAAATAAACAATCTAACCTTACACCTAAAGGAACTAGAGAAAGAAGAAAAAACAAAACCCAAAGTTAGTAGAAGGAAAGAAAGCATAAATGTCAGAGTAGAAATAAATGAAATAGAAACAATAGCAAATATCATTAAAACTAAATGTTGGTTCTGTGAGAAGATAAACGAAATTGATAAACCATTAGCCAGACTCATTAAGAAAAAGAGGGAGGTAAAGCAGAGGAACCAAGATGGCAGAGTAGAAGGACGTGATCTCACTCCCTCTTGTGAGAACACCAGAATCACAGCTAGCTGCTGGACAGTCATCGACAGGAAGACACTAGAACTCACCAAAAATGATATCCCACATCCAAAGACAAGGGAGAAGCCACAATGAGACGGTAGGAGGGGCTCAATCACAGTAAAATCAAATCCCATAACTGGTGAGTGGGTGATTCACAGACTGGTGAACACTTATACCACAGAAGTCCACCCACTGGAGTGAAGGTTCTGAGCCCAACGTCAGGCTTCCCAACCAGGGGTTCTGGCAATGGGAGGAGGAAATCCTAGAGAATCAGACTGTGAAGCCTAGTGGGAATTGATTGCAGGACTTTGACAGGACAGGGGGAAAAAGAGACTCCACTCTTGGAGGGTATACACAAAGTAGTGTGTGCATCAGGACCCAGGGGAAAGAGCAGTGACCCCGGGGGAGACTGAACCAGACATACCTGTTAGTGTTGGAGGATCTCCTGCAGAGGTGGGGGGTGGCTCTGTTTCACGGTGGGGACAAGGACACTGGCAGCAGAAGTTCTGGGAAGTACTCCTTGGTGTGAGCCTTCCCCGAGTCTGTCATTAGCCCCACCAAAGAGCCCAGGTAGGCTCCAGTGTTGGGTTGCCTCAAGCCAAACAACCAACAGGGAGGGAACCGAGCCCCACCCATCAACAGTCAAGTGAATTAAAGTTTTACTGAGCTATGCCCACCAGAGCAACATTCAGCTTTACCCACCACCAGTCCTTCCCATCAAGCCTCTTAAATAGCCTCATCCACCAGAGGGCAGACAGCAGAAGCAAGAAGAACTACAATCTTGTGGCCTGTGGAACAAAAACCACATTCACAGAAAGATGGACAAGATGAAATGGCAAAGGGCTATGTACCAGATGAAAGAAGAAGATAAAACCCCACAAAAACAACTAAATGAAGTGGAGATAGGCAACCTTCCAGAAAAAGAATTCAGAATAATGATAGTGAAGATGATCCTGGACCTCGGAACAAAATGGGGGCAAAGATTGAGAAGATGTAAGAAATGTTTAACAAAGACCTAGAATAATTAAAGAACAAAACAAACAGAGATGAACAATACAATAACTGAAATGAAAATTACACTAGAAGGAATCAATAGCAGAATAACTGTGGCAGAAGAACGGATAAATGACCTGGAAGACAGAATGGTGGAATACAATGCTGTGGCACAGAATAAAGAAAAAAGAATGAAAAGAAATGAAGACAGCCTAAGAGACCTCTGGGACAACATTAAAAGGAACAACATTCGCATTATAGGGGTCCCAGAAGGAGAAGAGACAGAGAAAGGACCAGAGAAAATATTTGAAGAGATTATAGTCAAAAACTTCCCTAACATGGGAAAGGAAATAGCCACCCAAGTCCAGGAAGCACAGCGAGTCCCATACAGGATAAACCCAAGGAGAAACACATCGAGATACACAGCAATCAAATTAACAAAAATTAAAGACAAACAAAAATTACTGAAAGCAGAAAGGGAAAAACGACAAATAACATACAAGGGGACTCCCATAAGGTGAACAGCTGATTTCTCAGCAGAAGCTCTACAAGCCAGAAGGGAGTGGCACGATATACTTAAATTGATGAAAGGGAAGAACCTACAACCAAGATTACTCTATGCGGCAAGGATCTCGTTCAGATTCGATGGAGAAATCAAAAGCTTTACAGAGAAGCAAAAGCTAAGAGAAGTCTGCACCACCAAACCAGCTCTACAACAAATGCTACAGGAACTTCTCAAAGTGGGAAACACAAGAGAAGAAAAGGACCCACAAAAACAAACCCAAAATGATTAAGAAAATGGTCATAGGAACATACATATCAATAATCACCTAAAACATGAATGGATTAAATGCTCCAACCAAAAGACACAGGCTTGATGAATGGATACAAAAGCAAGACCCATATACATGCTGTCTACAAGAGACCCACTTCAGACCTAGGGACACATTCAGACTGAGACTCAGGTGATGGAAAAAGATATTCCATGCAAATGGAAATCAAAAGAAAGCTGGAGTAGCTATACTCATATCTGATAAAATAGACTTTAAAATAAAGAATGTTACAAGGGACAGGGAAGGACACTACATAATGATCAAGAGATCAATCCAAGAAGAATATATAACAATTATAAATATATATGCACCAAACATTGGTGCACCTCAATACATAATGCAACTGCTAACAGCTATAAAAGAGGAAATAGACAGTAACACAGAAATAGTGGGGGACTTTAACTCCTCACTTACACCAATGGACAGATCATCCAAAATGAAAATAAATAAGGAAACACAAGCTTTAAATGACACAATAGACCAGATAGATTTAATTGATATTTATAGGACAT